>LOEQ01011501.1:27621-43774 GCA_001685075.1 Bramus lutescens
GCAGGGAACCCTGACTGCTCTTTGGACTGGAAAGGGAGGGGGAGGGGGAAGGAACTGGGAGGGGGCAGGAGGTGAAAATTTTTAATAATAATAATTTTAAAAAGAGTTAATAAGAAGCCTGAGTTAATAGGCCAGCCAGTTTATGATTTATGTAGACCTCTGTGTGTTTATTTGGGACTAACTGGCTGTGGAACCTGGTGGGACAGAAACCTCAGTCAAAAACTTGCCTTGAAAACTTGTAACTCTGAGATTAATTCCCAGAACCCATGTAAAGTTGCCTGGAGTGATGTGTACTTGCATCCCAGCACTGGGAGACAGAGGCAAGAGGAACCCTGTGCCTGTAGCCAGTCACTCTAACCTATTTAGTGAGCTCCAGGCCAATGAGAGAATCTGTCCCAAAGGAGATGGATAGTGCTCCTAAAATTGAAGCCCAACATTGTCCTCCAGCATCCACATACATGTGCAATAACACTATTGTGTACATACACTATTGTGTGCATGCAATATCACACAAGAACATAAGCATACACAGAAAATTGATACTTTTGCATTTTTAAATCTTTGCACAATGTAATCCTTAACTGGGGTTATTTTTAATACAATATGACAAACTGTCTGAGCACACAAGCAGCACTATAAGGGAGCCTATCAGGTGGAGAGCTTGCTTCTATTGAGGTTAAAGAAATAGCTATAGACCCATAGAAGAATAGGCATACTTAGATTATTTTTCTAATGAAAAGTAGGGAAACTTGGATTATGTTTAAATTACTAGATGTGACAAGTTGAAAGCATTACCTGAAGAGGTCTCTTCTGTTGAGGCTGACGATTCATCTGTGTGTAAACCCCAGAGAACAGAATGATTTTTTTAAAAAAAAAGCTGTCTTTCATTGATCATTGCATTGCAGCATATGATTTAAGTATATTAATTTCCTAAATATGAATGGCAAACAAGAAAATCTTTTCTTTTGTTCAAAGTACCATACATTTTGCTGGCAGGACATGCAGAAATGAAGCAGTAATTGAGCGGGAAGCTTTCTCCCCATTGACTAGCTTGAACAGTGTTTGAAGACGCCATGCAAGCCGCTGGGGGAGAATCAGCAGCATTCCTCATTGTAAATGCTGCAGGCTGCAGTACTGACTTTCCAGGCAAGATACATCTACTGGTGTAACAGGGGCATGACTGTTGTAGGTATAGCCAACTCTTTTCTGATTGGATGTGAGGCTGCTCCATGAGTTCTGTACCATATGTACCAGAGGTGATGGGTTCTTGTGGCAAAGCTATGGTTGTTGTTTGGCTCAATGGATGTGACATTGTTGTCAAATTGACATCTCAGTAATTGTGTTTTGATGAGTACTGGTTGTAGCTTCGGTCAAAGAAGCTTCTATTTGCAATGGTTAGTAATTACTGTAGAGACCCATAGCTGGTCAAAGTCATGATAACAAGTAACTTCAATGCTCAGCCTTAAATTGGGCACTTGTTTCCTTGCAAAGATCAGGGAGTAGCATGTAAGGTGGACAGGTTTATCATGATTTCATATAAAGTTATAGTTGGTTCTAATGACTCATACTTCATCATGAAGAATACATTAAAAAAAACTTTAAACCAAAGCAAGTGTAAAACCTGGAGGAAGAGATGGAGTGCTGTGGAACATTATTTTCTGGATATGGAGTGGTAAAATTGTGTCCTTGAGCTCCCTACCAATGTGTTTATCTGCAAATGACTTGTCCAAGTTTGGACATATAATCATTGTCCTGGAAGTGGGAGACTCATGAGGCCTGACACTCCTTAAGGGTCCATACAAAATCTGATTGTTATGGGAGGAGAGACATTTATTTGAGTGGCATAGCCACTGCTAAGTTGCCAATGCTTTCAGAAATAGCCCTCAACTCTGCTTCTCCAGTAAGTCAAATCAACTCATTGGTGCATAAAGTGAAAAGGCAGCGAAGTAGAAGAGGTCATCGCTGGGAAGAGGAACCGGGTTAGGAGGAGTGTGAGGAGGACCGGATGGAACACTGGGTGTGAGTATCATTAAATATGCTACATACACACATAAAAATATCATAATGGAATTCACTGTTATATATAATTAAATGTTATTATAAATGCTGAGCTGGAAAGATTGCTTTACTGGTTAAGATTGCATACTGTTCTTCCAGGGGACTCAAGTTCATGTCCCAGCACTCACACTAGTGGCTCGCAGCTGTCTTCGACTCCAGCTCCAGTTGGATCCCAAGTCTCTGGTGTCCATAGGCACAAACATTCATATGTACGTAAACATATGCACACCCAATACACATAGTTAAGATTTTTTAAAAAGCTTTTCATTGTCAAGACAACACTGTGAAGGATTTTTACCAGTTGACTCTCCACTCTTCCCTTCTGCTGAGGCTGAAGACATATCTGTAAGCAAAGAGAAGAGGAAATGCATGTGTGATCAAAATGCATGAAATGCAAAAAGAAAGAGGAAAAACTAGGATCATGTTTCACTTAAGAGCTGTGATGGGATGAAAAGATCACCAGAGGAGACCTCTGCTGTGGCTGATAAGAAATTCATTTCATTTAGTTAAACAGAATATTGAGGACATTACCAGTTGGAGAGCTGGATTCTGATGAGGCTAAAGAAGTCTCTACAGACAAAGAAAAATAAATATTTAGAGAATTTACCAAATAGGAAGAGAAAAGGCTGTCATTTGTTTTAAGCAAAATCATGACAAACAGAAAATATTACCAGAGGAGGTATCTTCTCTGGAGACTGTAGATGCATCTGTATAGAAAGTCAGAGAACAGGACGTTTTGAAATGAATAAAATCATACTGGGGTTGGTTCTTTATCATCTTTACTTTGTAGTTAATGTGGTCATTAAATACATTTACTGTCTAAATAAACCATAGCAAATAAGAAATTTCTTCACTGCGTAAACAGCGCAATGGAGTACTTTACCCTTCGGAGAGCTTGAGTCTGCTGAGGTTGAAGCAGTGCCTACAGACAGAGAAACAAGTGACATGACGAGGTCCTTTGCCAAACAGGAAGCATAAAATCTTTGATTGTATTTAAGATATACGACAGCAGAAACATTACCAGGGGCCGAATCTTCTGCTGATGAAGATCCATCTATATATAAATCCAGAAATAGACTGCTTTAAAATTAGTATATTGGACTGGGGGCATGGTTCAGCAGGCAAAGTGCTTACCTTATAAACGTGCTACTTGAGATCAATCCAGAGCACCCATATAAAAATGCTGGGAGAAGTCGTGTGCACTGTCTTCCCAGCATAGTGGACACAGAGCAAGGAGGATCCCCAAAGCTGGGTGTTCAGTTGCTCTAGCCTAATAGTGAGCTCCAAGAGAGACCCTGCCTCAAAGGAGGTGCACAAATGTTCCCAAGGATGACATCTGAGGTCATCTTCCAGCCTCACACAAACATGCAGAATGGTGCTCACAGTCTCCATACAAACATCCATAAGCATGTGAAAGATGAATCTTCTTCCACTTGGCTTTGTTTTGTGGTCAATATGATTATTAAATAGGCTCATGTTCTAATTACAGCATGAATGATAAGAAATTCACTTCATTTAGTTATACAGAATACTGGGGACATTACCAATTGGAGAGCTGGATTCTGCTGAGGCTGAAGAAGTGTCTACAGGCAAAGAGATATAAATATTTAGATAATTTACCAAATAGGAAGAGAAAAGGCTGTCACTTGTTTAACGTAAAAACATGACAGACAGAGAACATTACCAGAGGAGGTATCTTCTGCGGAGCCTGAAGATGCATCTGTGTAGAAAGCCAGAAAATAGGGAGTTGTAATCTTAGTGTCGTGGTATGAGAAGATGTCTTAGTAGGTGCAGCACTTGCCTTGAAAACTTGTGACTCTGAGATCAATGAGAGACCCATCTCAAAGGATAAACTCTGCTTTTGATACCCAACATTGTCCTTCAGCCTCCACATATGTGTGCACTCAGGTGCAAGAGCATCTGAGCAACACATGAGTGCATGCATGTAAGTACATGGGCACATGCACACAGGCGTACACTCATGTGTGCACACGCACACAAGTATCCTTTAGTCATTGCTTTGTGGTCAATGTGGTCAATAGTAGGCTTATTTTCTAAACACAATGTAGCAAATAAGAAAACTCCCTAATTAGTAAACCATTACAATGGAGGACTAATCAGTTGAAGAACTTGAATCTGCTGAATTTGAAGAAATAGCTGTAGGTAGAAAGGAGGAGATATACCTGGATTCCTTTGCCAAATAGAAAGAGGAATATCTCTTAATAAGAAAATTGACAGTCAGAAAACATTACCAGAGGATTTATCTTCTGCTGAGGCTGAAGATACATCTGTGTATAAGTCCAGAGAACAAAATGCTTTAAAATGAGTGGCTTTCGTTGATATTCATTTTGTGGTCATTATGGTCTTTAATGAGGTGCATCTTTTAAGTCCAACATGACAAATAGGAAAACCATCTCTACTGCTGAAAACACCACACACTTTGCTTGTAGGACATGCAGAAATAAAGCTGGAACTTAGCTGCCAGCTTTCTCGCTGCTGGCTACCTTTCACAGTGTTGGAAGGCACTATGTAGATTTCTGGGGAAGAACTGTCATCAGCAACATTTCTCAGCAGTGATCCCTGAAGGCTACAGTGTTGACCTTCCAGGAAAGATGTGCCTGCTGGCACAAGAGTGACATAACTGGTATGGAGGTAACCAACTTCTTTCTGGTTGAACTCAAGGTTGTCCACATAGGAAGTGAGATTTATGTCTGGTACTGTAAACCTAACCTGGAGATGTGAAAATTATTAGTGCTGAAGCCACTTCCATTGTATTGCTAAGCAAACATGGTGTGTGTATCAATTTTTCTCTGAAATGTTTACATTTATACCCATGGATTAGCACAGCTGTCAGCTTTGATCTGAGAAGCTACTTCATGTAGTAGTTGGAGGCTACTGCCCAGACTCATAACTGGTCAAAGTTCTAACAGTCAGTCAGCACTGAATGGGGTGACCCTTTCAAGTGTTAGGAAACACCATGGTGAGAAGGTGGCAAGAAGAAAATGAGTGTGAGGAAAGTGTGGAGTGTGAGGAGATCATGGGCATGAGGAGAGTGTGGGGTGTGAGGAGAGCGTGGGGCATGAGGAGAGCGTGGGGCGTGAGGGGAGCATGGGCCTGAGGAGAGTGTGGAGTGTTGTTGAGGAAAGCGTGGAGTGTTGTTGAGGAAAGTGTGGAGTGTGAGGAGAGTGTGGAGTGTTGTTGAGGAAAGCGTGGAGTGTTGTTGAGGAAAGTGTGGAGTTTGAGGAGAGCGTGGGCATGAGGAGAGCATGGGCATGAGGAGAGCGTGGGGCGTGNAGTGTGGAGTGTTGTTGAGGAAAGCGTGGAGTGTTGTTGAGGAAAGTGTGGAGTGTGAGGAGAGTGTGGAGTGTTGTTGAGGAAAGCGTGGAGTGTTGTTGAGGAAAGTGTGGAGTTTGAGGAGAGCGTGGGCATGAGGAGAGCATGGGCATGAGGAGAGCGTGGGGCGTGAGGAGAGCGTGGAGTGTTGTTGAGGAAAGTGCGGAGTGTGAGGAGAGCGTGGGCATGAGGAGAGCATGGGCATGAGGAGAGCGTGGGGCGTGAGGAGAGCGTTGAGTGTTGTTGAGGAAAGTGTGGAGTGTGAGGAGAGCGTGGGCATAAGGAGTGTGGAGCATGAGGAAACCATGGAGTGTTGTTGAGGAAAGTGTGGAGTGTTAAGAAGATGAATGCTGGGCTCTTGAATTCTCTGCAGCTGTGACTATCTGCACTTGATTGGGCTTCTCCTCATCCCATTGTAGAGGAGGGAGGAGCTCCTGAGACCTCACCCCTGCCTGAGTATACATAAGCTGTAAATGGTTGCTGGGAGAAGGAGACATTTTCAGGGGTGCAGCCCTTGGTAAGTTGCCAATGATCTTGCAAATAACTCCCTCCTGGGATCTCTTAACAACCTGACTGACTAGTTCATGAAATGAAGATATGAGCATAGAGTGTGGCCAAACTAGGGAGAGAAACAAGGATTAGAGAGTGTGAGGGGAGAAAAGAGAATAATGAGGGATCATATAGTATACAATGTATGAAAATACCACAATTAAACCTTGTATGCATAATTAATGCATGATAATAAAGACTTTCAAGGACAAACCCCACGTTTCATTAATTAAAATGCAACAGCACGGTGAAGGAGTTTACCAGTTGGCTCTCCACTTGCCACGTCTGCTGAGGTTAAAGATGTATCTGTGAACAAGAAGAGGAAATGAACAAACAGAAAGAGGAGAATCTCTGACTGTGTTTAATGAGAACTTTGACAGTCAAAAAATAAACAAACCATTACCAGAGGAGGCATCTTCTGTGGAGGCTGAGGATGCATCTGTGTGTAAGCACAGAGAACAAGACGCTCTAACATGAGTACATAATACTTGGGCTGTCTTCACTCCCTTTACTTTGTGGTCAGTGTGACCATTCAGTAGCTTCACTGTCTAAAGACAACATGGCTAATAAGAAGCTCATCTCATTAGTTCAGCAGCACAATGTGGGCCTTTACCATTTGAAGAGCTTGTTTCTGCTGAGGTTGAAGAAATGTCTGTAGGCAAAGAGAAGAAAAGGCACAGCCAGATCGTTTACTGATTAGGAGGAAGAAAAGCTCTCATTTTATTTAAATTAAAAAATAGGGCAAATGGAAAGCCTTACCAGAGGAGGTCATGTCCGATGATGAAGAAGCATCTGTGTGTAAACCCAGAAAAAAAATGAGGCTTTAAAATTAATGTCTCGGGCTGGAGGGATGGCTCAGCTGGAGAACCTGAGCTCAATTCCCAGGAGGTACTAAAAATGCTGGGAGCACTGGTGAGTACTTGTAATCTCAGTGCTGGAGAGGCAGAGACAGGAAACTCATAAGGCTGCCTGGCCAGTTGTAACATGAAGGGCTGGCTTGTTGGGGTTTCTGTCCCAGCTGGTACTCCACAGCCATCAAGCCCCAAAGAAAATCATACAGAGATCTCCATAAGTTATAAAACTGATTGGCCCATTAGCTCAGTCTTCTTATTAGCTCTTGTAGTTTATATTATCCCATTATTCTTATCTATGCTAGCCACACATCTTGGTACTTTTCTCAGCCAGGCAGGTCACATGTTGCCTCTTCGGTGGTCTGGGCTGGACTTGAAGGAATGGGCTTCCTCCTTTNAACTGATTGGCCCATTAGCTCAGTCTTCTTATTAGCTCTTGTAGTTTATATTATCCCATTATTCTTATCTATGCTAGCCACACATCTTGGTACTTTTCTCAGCCAGGCAGGTCACATGTTGCCTCTTCGGTGGTCTGGGCTGGACTTGAAGGAATGGGCTTCCTCCTTTTCAGCATTCTCCTGTTCTAATTCCTGTCTGGTTTACCTGCCTATACTTCCTGCCTAGCTAATCAGTGTTTTATTAAAATATATGATTGACAGAATACAGACAATTCTGCTGCACCACTTCCCCCTTTTTTCTTTTTTTAAAAAAAACAAAGGAAACTATCCAGCCGGCCCTTCATGTTACAGATGGCACCCAATGTGGGGCGAGTGGTGCGGGAGAATTGTCCGTATTCTGTCAATCATGTATTTTAATAAAATGCTGATTGGCCAGGCAGGAATTATAGGCAGGTCAACCTGACAGGAAGTAGAGGTGGGGCAATGAGAACAGGAGAATGCTGGAAAGGAGGAAGNATAAGTAGCCTGAGTTAATGGGCCAATCAGTTTTATAACTTATGGAGATCTCTGCGTGATTTTCTTTGGGGCTTGACGGTTGTGGAGTACCCGGTGGTACAGAAACCCCAAGGAAGCCAGCCCCTTCATGTTGTTACAGCCAGTCATTCAGTCTAGCTAGTGAGCTCCAGGCTTCCATTAAAGGCCCTATCTTAAAGGAAGTGGGTGATATTCTTAAGTATGACACACATGGTCCTGCTCTAGCCTTCACATATAAGAGCACCTATGCATACACATGTACCTTCACATGTGAATATTATCACACATATATTTGAAAGAAACGAGTGACTTTCATTGATCTTTACTTTGTAGTCAATGTGATCCTTAAGTAGGCTCATTTTCTAACTACATGACAAATAAGAATATTATCCCATTAGTTAAATAGCCCCACAGGAGACTTTACCAGTTGAGGAAGTCATTTTTGCTGAACTTGAAGACACATGTATGAATGAAAAGTAGAAGAAACATATCTAGGGTCAATTTCCAACCAGAAAGAAAAAAATCTCTGGCTACTGTCTTAAAGAAATGTGACAGTCCAAAGACGTTACCTGAGGATGTTTCCTCTTCTCCAGAAGATGAAGATGCATCTGTGTACAAACCTGGAGACGGGATGCTTTCAAATGAGGGTCTTTCCATGGGTCATTCCTTTGTAGCCAATATGATCATTAAATGAATTAATTTCTAAATATGACATGACAAATGAGGAATCAACCTCTATTGCTGAAGACACCACAGACTTTGCTTTCTGGGTATACAGAAATCGAGGTGGAAGTGAGCTGTAGGCTTTCTGCACCCTGGCCAACTGTCACAGGCTTGGATGGTCTTATTCGGGCTGTTGGGGAAGCACTGTCATGAACAGTCTTACTCCACTGTGAATTCTGCATGACACTACTGATTTGCCAGGCAAGATGCACTGTTAGTGTAAGAGTGTCATGACTGTCATGGGTGTAACCAAATCTTTTCTGCTGGGATTTGAGGCTGCTCCCTGGGAGTTTAGTGCTGCAAACCTGCTCAAAAGTCTACGACAGAGGACATGGTAGATCTAGTGGGACAGCTACTGCTGCTGACTTGCTACATGGAATTGATATGGCTGCCAAGCTGACACCTAAATTATTGCGTGTACGCCCATACATTGGTGTTGCTTTCTGCTTTGGTCAGAGAAGTTTCTTTTTGCAGTGGGTGGTGGTGACTGCAGAGATTCATAACTGCTCAAAGTGCTAACAACCAGGGACTTACATGCTCAGCCCTAAGTGGGGCTGTGTCATTCCCTCCAAGATCAGGGAACATTGTTGAAGAGGAATTGGGTTGACCTTGAGTTTCATTAAGTTTGGGGTTCGTTATGAAGACTTATACTGCATTTGAGGAATAAATAAAAAACTTGAAAAGCCAAACAGAATATGAGTGCTAGAGAAGGCTCACAGTGATTCGACATGCCGTCTTCTGGGCATGGTGTGCCTATGGCTCTACTGCAACTTCAGCAAGCATGACTACCTGCCCCAAGACCTGCACCAGATGGAGCCCACTATTATTCTGCCATGGGGAGTGGACACTTACGAGGCCCTTCCCCTCTCTGAGTAACTGATGGCTAGGGGAGGGCCAGACGTTTTCCTCAGTGGTCTGGCCACCGCTCCTGCAAATAACCCCTCTCTACACTCCCGTAAGTATCCCAATTCATAATCACTGGTTCACATGCAGAGAAAAGCCACATGAAATTAGAGGGGGAGATCAGTGCAGTGTGGGTACAAGAGATGGTCGTGGGGTAAATATAATAAAAATATATTTTACTTTTAAAATTTATTTTATACACATATGTGTCAGAGGTCAAANTATATATATACATATTTAAACAAGCTAGTAAACTCCTTCAAAAACAAACACATCTCTCTGGCTGAGCAACACTGTGGAGGACATTACCAGTTGGAGAGGTTGCTTCTGCTGACACTGAAGGAGTGTCAATAAACAAAGACAAGAAGAAGCTTACTTACAAGCACCCTTCAAACAGGAAGGTGAGAAGCACCTAGTATATTTAACTTTAGAAATATAAGCTGAAAGTGTTACCGGTGGGTGTCTCCTCTCCTGCTGAGACTGGAGACGCATCTGTGTAGAAACCCAGAACACAGAGTGCGTTAAAATGAGCAGGGCAATGCTGGCTCTGTCTTCTCATTGTGGATGATACGATCACTAAGGAAGGTCATCTTCTAAATACAACAAGACAGATAAGAAACAACACTATAGGGGACTTTACCATTTGGAGGGCTTGATTCTGCTGAGGTCGAAGATGTGTCTGCAGACAAAGAGGATGAGGCAAGCTTGGTTCATTTGCTTAATAGAAAAGGGGAAACATTTTACATGGAAAAAAAAACATGGCAATCAGAAAATATTACCAGGGGAGGTCACCTCTTCTGCCAAGGTTAAAGACATGTCTGTATGTAAACCCAGTGAGCAGGAGATTGTAGCCAGTGTCTGGGCTGGGGAAACGAAACAACTCAGTAGGCAACACTTGCCTTGAGAGCATAAGAACCGGAATTTGATTCCTAGAACCCACACAAAATCCCAGGCATGCTGGTCTGCACTTGTAAGTCCAGCACTGGGGAGGCAAAGACAGGAGGATCTCTGGGGCTCCCTGGCCAGACTAGTCCAATTGGTGAACTCCAGGCCAAGAGGAGACCCTGTCTATAAGAAAGTGGTTGGTATTTCTGAGGAAGACATCTGAGATTGTTCTGTGGTCTGTACACACATGCACAAATATGTGTACACATATGTGCCTTTACACAAACACACACTGAGGCTTTTGTATACACACGAGTATACATATTCTTGCATGCATACACATAGGAAATGAATGTCTTTCATTGATCTTTATGTTATTGTCAGTATGATCATTGAACAGGTTCCCTTTCTAAACACTACACAATGAATGAGCAGCCCATCTACTAGATTAAACAGCATAATGGAGACTGGATGCCCCATTGACACTGGATGGATGTCAAGGAGACTCAGTGATGGGAATAGTCATTTATCTACAACTATGCCAGAAGCAAAAGAACATTCAGATTACCAATTGGAGTGGCTAGAACTGGAGCAGTTGCCAAAGGGCCTGTAAATAAGAAAAGGTAAGTGGTCAAATCCTGTTAAAGACCAAGAAAATGGAACGCTGCCTTTTATTTATTTAATTAAGTTATCTTGATGGCCAACTCCTGTGTACCAGCACCAGGCTAATGCTGGAGAGAACATTAACAAATACTACATTAGGATCTGAGTCCTCAGAAAGAGGCCCATCTTATGGTCTTAAGATCAAGCATTTTGTAGGGTGGTTTAAAATTGGAGTGATGACAATCGTGTGTGTGTGTGTGTGTGTGTGTGTATGTGATGTGCGTGTGGTGTGATGTGGTGGTGTGTGGTGTGTGTGTGATGTGTGTTTGTGATGTGTGTGGTGTGTTTGTGATGTGTGCGGTGTGTTTGTATCTGTTGTGTGTTGTGTGAGTAGTGCATGTGATCTGTGTGTGGTGTATATGATGTGTGTATGGTGTATGTGATCAGTGTGTGATGCTTGTGTATGTAGTCTGTGATGTGGTGTGTGTGATGTGTGTATGTGGTGTGTGTGTGGTGTGTGATGTGTGTATGTGGTATGTGTGTGTGTGAGTGTGTGGTGTGTGTGGCCAAGGAGCTCCCCTCTCTCTCCTAATCCTCCCTTCCCTATATTCCCAGTGCTGGGTCTGGTTCAATGAGACAGTCTGCTCAGACAATGACAATCGCTCTCAAGCTGTGTGTCATGGCCAATACCCTGCCATCCTATCTGTGCAGTGTGGTGGGCAGAGGCCATTGTCAGGTGATGACAGGTGAGCTACTTCTACTGAAGTGGGAGTGATGCCTGATACAAAACCCAAGGGGGAGCATTAGTCACCTGGTGAGAAGGTTTCATCATTCATCCCACCTTTCCTGCAGTCTGCCTGTGCTGTCGGGAAGAGTACTCTGAGGATCGTAATTTCATGCCCTTCTGAATAAGGGTTTGAACATCCAGATTCAAAGCACACAGCCTGTGCTACTATAAATTAAGTCTTTCCTGAGATGAAACTGCTACTTGCATGATCCACTCATGGAAAAGAATATCACTGTTTGTATTGGGGTACAGTAGAGAGGCATCTCAAAGGACATTGGGTAAGAGGGCACTTTTGCTCCATATGACTATTGTAGCATCTACTAGAATCCCTGCCATTGCCAATATGGGGCTAACCCTCCCAGTCCTTATACCCCCTTGCCCAACCAATTTTCCCCCTACTGTGCAGTTGGTAGGATGACCAGAGGGCCAAGTGCTGAGGGTATTCAAAAAAGCAACAACACATTGGCAGGCTGAGAGAGGCCCTGTGGAATGGCCCATTAGTATGCAAGAACTTGATTTGGACTTGAACTTGGTCTTGACTTGGCTGCAGAGGCCCTCTGGATCTACTTCTGGGATCTTGTCTATTACTTGAGATATTAGTTCAGCCAAGGGACTGTGGAGAGCCAGGAGTAAGACTGTACTGGCTTGGTGGAATTTCAACATCATATCATCCCTGATAGAAAGGGAGTGGGAAAATGAACAGAAAGCTTACCAGTTGCAAGGACTAAAGCTGCCGCTGGGCTTGAGGTAGGAACTGTTGAAAAAGCAGGGTAGGAAATTTGTAATTAAGTGTCATCCTTGCCAATAAAGATTATTTATAAAAGTGGACACAAATGTGTCCTAATATACTCCGTTCTATTTTGTTCCTATTGGGTTCTCCTGTTCTCTGTTCCATAAAAGTTAAAGGAAATGAACAGTAGCTGGAGCCAAGAGACCTGGCTCCTAGTGTCTGTGTAACAGAGTGTGTGACCCTGGATGAATCCTGAATCTCCAAACTTCAGTCTCTGCATAGAAAAGGCCTACCCTGTGGATCAGAGGTGTCTGTGGCTTCTTTTAGAACCATAGACTCCTAGGACTGAAGAGGTGGCTCATTCGTTAAGAGCACTTACTGATCCAAGAGGTTTGGTTCCCAGCACCTACATGCTTGGCTCACAAACATCTGTAACTCTCTGATGGTCTCTTGTGAATTCTACCAGCACCAGGCACACACATGGTGCACATACATTCATGCAGGCGAAACATTAATGCATAAAACAAAAGGAAGAAAAAATGCAGACTTTGGATGAAAATCTGCATTTTTAACAGAATCCCCAGCAAGCGGTGTGCACATTAAACTCCAACAGACTTGGAAATGGAAATGACTACAGACCTGAACACGCATGACAGGGCCAGGAGCAAATGGGAAAGCCTGGGCTCATACACTAGGCAGTTCTCTCTGCTGAGTCTCAGGAAAGGCTGTCCCAACTAAATTGCCATTATGGTCATTTAGAGTTTTTCTGCTTTGGTCCAAGCTAGAAATCTTGTTCTGGGTCTATAACTTGGGGGTAAATAACTTGTTTGAGGCCCTGTGTTTGACCCCTAGCACCGGGGAGAAAACAGCTGAATGTGTAGATTTTTATATAAAATCCTCTATTTTTTTTAAAAAATGGGGCTAATAAAGAATGAAGTAGCACTATTTGTAGGAAAGTGGATACAAGTGGAAAGATGCCAGTCTCAAGAAGGTAGACAATAACATGTTTTCCTTCATTTGTGGTTCGTGGGTCTTTATATAAATGCATAAAGTCGTGTGTGTTAGCGTGGTATGAAAGTAGAAGCAAAGCTGCCCAGGAAATCAAAGGGACTGAGGGAAGAAAAGAAAGGAGTAAGAAAGGAAGGGTGAAGAATAAGGGAGGGGATGGGCTTATGTATAACATATATGTGTGTGCAAGTGTCTTTATGTAACACAGTATCATGTACAATGAAGATATACAATGAGAACTATACACGAATTTGAAAAGGAGAAAAATGTGGAGCTGAAGATAACTTCAACACTCAAAGGCAAAGCTGGGTGATCTGCATATCAATTAAGTGGGTCAGTGGCCTCATGTGTTCCCCATGTGGGGCTTCTGGCCTCTGAAGTTTCTTTCAGCTCTTGTAAAGTGCCCTGTCGCAATGGCATCATACCTAATATGTCCTGGCCTGGAACACATGGGCATGCCTCATAGGTCCAACGTCAAAGAAAGAACTGGTTTCATTGTGTGATTTCCTTTCAAGGTTAATTTTTACTAAGCATGGAAGATGGCTTTGTGATTTAGGAAACATGGATGGCATACAATTTTCCTGTTTACAGTGCGGCGGGAATGTGGGTGATATTTCTCCAACCTATTTAAGTATTTGCTCAGCAACAGGAGCTCCAGGGTAAGGGGTGGGAGAGGCTTACAGTCGAGAGCCCACAGACTTGGCAGACAGCAGCACACGGCCATGAAAAGCTCCCATCACTGAACGACACAGACTACTCAGTCCCTAGGACATAGCCCTGAGGTGACTCTTTATCCCCATGTTCTACAGATGAAGGGGCAGCAACTCTGAGCAGTAAGGGGTCCTACAAACCTTCACTCAATGGCTAATGCTGGAGCCAGAGCAGATCCCCGGCTTCTCCTGCACTGCATCCCGGGGCAGAGCGCGGCTACTCAAGAGATTCCCTTGTCAGTCAAAGAAATTTGAGCAAACTTGGGTTCAACCAAAAATTTAAAATCTCTATTACTATTGACAATTGAGAAAACTTAATATAGTTATATAAGGAATTAAAAAGAGGGATTTGATCTTTCCCCAACAACATCTAGCCAGGCCATTCCTTCCTTCTCTTTTCCATGTCACTGAATGGGTATCTGATCCTGTGATACATATTCAAAGCATGTGTTTCTGCATTATTTTATAAAAATACAGATCAGAGTTTTGTCTGAGGTGTCTGAAGTCTCATGATAGTTGTTAAAGAAGAAAACTGGTTGGAGAGCCCATGTTTCAACCCTGATAAGAATGTGAATAAAGCCACACCATGGTAGCTTTATTTCAATCACCAGATGTCATGTCGAGAAGAAAGGGAACAGAGGCTAGGGAGGTAGCACAGTTGGTAAGGTGTTTGCCATGTTGGCACGAGGACCTGGGTTCAGATCCCAGCACAAATCTAAGCGTTGGTACTTGGGGGCTGAAGCAGGCAGATGTCTGGAGCTCACTGGCCAGCCAACTTGGTGTCATGAGGGACCTTGCCTCAAAAAATAAAGAGGGAAGTCATTGAAGAAGACACCCGAAGCCAACCTCTGGGCTCCACATGCACAGGTATACATATGAACCCCTCAAGTGCATGTTCACAAGCACATAAGAAAGGGAACAAAGTGTGCACATTGTACTGCAATTGAGGAAAACACGCTAGCTCAGTTTACTACTGTCAGGCAATACATAAAGACACATCTTACAATCACTTTAATACAAATTCAGAGCACAATTTCCTTTTTCACTCAGAACCATTTACGGAACAGAGTGTCATGTAACTCAGGTTGTCCTCAAGTTCAATTGTAGCCAAAGAATTTCTGATTCTCCTGCCTCAGCCTCCCAAGTGCTGGGCTGAAACGTGTGATTCCAAGTCCCATGCTACTCTGGGGTCAAATTCAGGACCTCGTACATGTCAGGCAGGCACCTTGCCAAGTGAGTACATCCCAGTCACGGCTGGACATTTCATAGGGTATGCAAAGCGAAACCTTAACCAGGTAAGGCAATCTACACACTTAGAGAAAACAGTGAAGACAGAGATCTTACCGGGTGAAGATGTCGTCTCTGTGGCTGATGCTGAAATGGGAAAGCATTCAGAAATTAGGGGATCATTTCTACCTAAAAAGCTGACACATGAGATATATTAAAATTCTATACAAACAGCTTCTGGAATATGGAACTAAATCAAAGACAGAGTTTGCTGTTGCTTTCCTTTGTTTTCATTTTTGTTTTCTTTGTTGATTGTTTTATGCTAAGGTTGAAATAAAAATAAGGATTTGTGAAGGTAGGAAGTTAGAAATGTTCATTGGTCGGGGCACAGGTTGTTCCCCTGGCATAGGTCAGGAAGGCCACCTCTCAGGTGCAATGAAGAGGATGTGGTTTTCAGAGTGGGAAATTACTAGATGCCCTCCTCATTCCACCCTTAGACTGATGAGGCTGACTTCTCATTTATACAAAACTATGACTGTAACACAATCTGAGTTGTCTGAACACTGGAAGAAAAACGTCTTTACATGTATGTTATCATCCTACAATCAATCTTTATTCCAATTTGTTTATATTATATTCTAGTTAACTGCATAAGTGATTGCAGCTCTCCTTCTGAGACACGGGAATGGATGCTCTTTTGTTTGGTAACCACATCCTCAGTGCCTAGAGAACTCTGCCTAGGTCATAGCGAGTGCTCAAGGAATGCGTATTAAACAAGCAGTCAGCACAGAGACTCTTAACTGGTCAAGGTGTTGAGAATAAGTGATTGTTAAGTGCTCAGCTTTAAACTGGAC
>LOEQ01011501.1:63224-85695 GCA_001685075.1 Bramus lutescens
CTAGCTCTTGTAGACCAGGCTGGCCTCAAACTCACAGAGATTCACTTGCCTCTGTCCCCTGAGTGCTGTGATTAAAGGGGTGCACCCCTGCCTGGCTTCAGTATTTTTCTATGGGCTCTTGAGGACTGAATTTAGATAGTCTTGCTTACCAGGCAATCACTTTACTGACTGATCTATCTCTCCAGCCACCATATATAGACATAATTGTACCACTTAAATCTGAAGCAAAGTTTTGTAGGAATTTTGAAAGAATAACAAATAAACCTCAACTTAAGTCAGGACTTCTTGAAGTCCTTTGCAAATAGAAAAAATTGTATAGCTCAAGAAACAAGATCTAAACAATATATTTAGACTTAAAACCATCAAATTCCAAAATCCTCAGCTTTCTCCCTGTTCTGAGCAGTATATTAAACTACTCCATGAACGATGTGCTTTAAAATTATAGCAGGGATTTATGCTGTAATAATTATGTAGATTGCAGGAGATTTGGGGCATTACAACTGCCTGGAACAGTAAGCGTGGAGCATGCTCCATGTCCCTGCCCACACTGTTTACACCTATAAAGGTAGTAAGTACTCAGATTGTTGTCTACTCTGGTTAATGAATGCAGGTGGAAGGAAATACAGAGGTCTGGGACACACTGAGAGAAAGTCAAGAAGATAGAATAACCCCCATGACAGTATAGAAAGATGAAACCATGGTTTCATAGTATCTGAAATGTTGCTTTTTTTCATTAAGAAGTTACTTGTATAAATATGTGCATGTATATGTGGTTGGCCTTCTGCCTCTAAAGAGTCAACTAAGTGTGACTCAAAAATATTTGACATAGAACTTTGTGCTGAGCATGTGTAGGCTCTTTCTTGTCACCGTTCCAGAAGCAATACAGTGTAACAGTGATTTGTCCCACATTGACATTGCATTTCTTGGGTGTTCTAAGTGACCTGAGATGATTTAAGGTACACGGAAAAAATTTTACAAGGATTATATCCAAATTTTATAATATTTTATATAAAAGATTTAGACTTCTGTGGTAGCTGAGGGGGATCTTGGAGCCGATCTGTGAACACCAAGGGACAACTGTGCATATGATATATAAAATGTATGCATGTAAATATTTACATGTAAATATACCTTAAAATAGGATTGCTTTCAAATGGATGATGCTTGGAGTAAGAAGCAGGGAACACAAGGTACTTGATGGGAGAAATGAATAAAAACCCTTCAATTTGTTGGAGAAAATTTCCTCATGGAGAGCTGATAGAAATTCTTGAAGGGAAAAGCTACTGACTTACTTCATATAGTGTCTGAGAAAGGATGACCAGACAATGAGAATGAGAAAGACCAGATATGCATCTTGCAGAAGGAAGAAACTTCTATATGATGGAGCAGGAGCAAGGTCTCCAGGTGTGGACCACCCATGTCTCCATGTCTGCGTGTTTATGGGTATTACCTCAATGATTAGGATAATCTGGGAAAGCCAACGGAAAGACACCCCCAATAAAGACTATCAATGGTCACCTAAAACGTGAAAGGATTTTCCCACCATGGAAAGGCATTACTTTCGGGAAATCACAGATTCAAATCTGGTCCAGCCATTGAGTAGAGAAAGGCAAAGCTGCTTACTTCAGGCTGGGGATTGTTAGCTCTATGTTGAACTTCTCAGCCACATGTATCTCCCAGATGCACTCCGTGTCAGTGGGGTAGTTCGTAGGGTACCAAGGACTGGAGAAGGATCCCGAGAGACTTGAAATGACTCCTCCACAGGTGTTACTTCCTTCTGAGAAAGCAGATGAGAGACTTGTGGTTGGCATCTTCAGGAATGCACTTGGCATTTTCCTAGTTGCGGAATTCAGAATGACATCAAATTCTACACTGGGAATCATAAAATGGGAAGAGATTTGGCTGGTCTGGATAGTCATAGTTTGGCTGGTACATGTAAGTATAGATCTAAGAGGGCATATAGGAGAATAAAATATATACGATTGGTATGCTGGACTCTAAAATTGAGAGACGTGTGTGTGTGTGTGTGTGTGTGTGTGTGTGTGTAATGGGACATGTGGTAGCATCTAGGCTACATTTTATGTTTGTGCAGGTACATGTACACATGTGTAAATAGGTGGACAGAGGCTAGCCTTGTATTGTGTTCAGCTGCTGCCCACCTTGGTTTTTTGAGACAGGGTCCTCATTGACCTAGAACTCAATGATTAACCTGACTGGCTTGCCAGTGAATCTCAAGAATCCCAAGAATCTACCCATCTTCGCCTCTCCAATGTTGGTATTATAAGCATACAGCACTATGCTTGTTTTTTTTTTAATGTGGGTTCTGAGGCTAATACTTAGGTCCTTGTATTTGCAAACACTACCAACTGAGCTATTTCCAGTCCCCTAAACTGTGTATATAATTCTTTAATGGTCTTTTTAGACTCATACATGAAAGGTAGCTCAACTCAAGTGAGGACAACATAGCTGCTTGTGAGGACTTTATCCCACCATTCCTTCCCCTCATGTCAAAGAGGACAGGCAGATATCAATGATGTTTGTATGAGTTATCACAAGGCCATTCAAGTTTTATGTTAAAGGTCATAATTTCAAGAAAGATATCCCTGTGGTATGTGGGACTGATAAATGGAAGTTTCAAAATATTCAAACCAAAGAAAACCAGAATAGAGTCAGCATTATATAGTCATTTTATACTTAAATGCCAATGAACACACATTACTACTTTCAAGTTTTAACAAATAGTTTGGAGATACTTGTTTCTCTTTCTACCCTAATCTTGGAAAGAGTTCCCCTTCTCTCTGTAGAATCACCAGAAAAAATCATAGACAATGCCCATGAAATCATGTCATCACAGACATGACGTCTGTTCTCCTGAGCACTAGGTTCACCAAGTCAAGGGCTGACCTGACTGAAGCACCTCTGTCTTTTTAAACATAAACTGTGTAATGCTTTGAGCACCAAAAGCCAGGAGGCCAAAACTCAAAATCCTTATAGTCAATATGGGAATGGGCAGGCTGGACAAGGGTTCTGCTGAGGGAGAAGGAACATCACTGGGGACTGCTGCCACATGCTCAAACTCCCATTCTTCTCCCAGCAGGTGTCCTGTTATCTTTGATCTTTAGACAGTTCATATTTCAATATTCTGTTCTATAAGTGTCTACCAAATGGTAGGCCAAAGGCAAGAAGCTTTGAAAGTTTGTCCCATGGAATTCTGGTACTTGATTGAGTTTTACATGAAGAGCTTAGTGAAGGAGTTTGAAACAAACAGGTCAGATGGTTCAAGAACTCCCTTAACCTCTGGTCTCCCTCTTTGGTCAGGTCTGATGTGAAGTTCAGCAATAATGGATGCTAGCAACTTGCCCCTCATTCTTGGTCCTTTGTCAAGAGGGTTGTTGGATATCAATATGCCTAGGCACATACAGCTATGTTCTGTCCATAATTGGTTTATTGGGTTCTGTTTAGACACTGATTGTCTTTGACCTTTGTGATGGTTTGAATGAGATTGGCCCCCATAGGCTCATATATTCAAATTCTCCATCTGCAGTTAGTGGAACTATGTAGGAAGGATTAGGAGGTGTGGTCTTGTTAGAGGAGGTGGGGGTGGGCTTTGAGGTTTTAAAAGCCCACATCATTTTCAATTCTTCTCTCTCTCTCTCTCTCTCTCTCTCTCTCTCTCCCTCCCTCCCTACCTCCCTCCCTCCCAACTTGTGGATCACATATAAGCTCTCAGTTACTGCTCCAGGGCCATGTGCCTTGCCTGCCTGCCTCTATATTCCCCACCATGATTGTCATTATGGATTCACCCTCTGAAACTGTAAGCCTAATAAGACCTTTCTTCTGCAAGTTGCCTGAGAACAGAAACTAAGATAGAAGTTGGTACATGGGAATGAGGTATTGCTGTGACAGGCCTGACTATGCTAGGTTTTGTAGAGAAATATGAAAGATGTTGAGACTTAGGACTGAAAAAGTGGTTGAATGTTGTAAGTGGGACTTAATAGTCCATCCTAGTAGGAGCTTGGAGGACGGCAGTGCTGAGAGCAATGTGGGCTATGGAAGCCCAGCTCAAGAGGTTTCAGATTAACAACTGAGCTAGAGATTATTCTTATGATATTTTAGCAAATATTGTAGGTTTTTTTGCTCTTGTCTTAAGAATCTTCCTGAGGCTTAACTAAAGTGTTTTGTACTAATTTTTTGACAGAGGAGATATCAAGCTACCCAAATACTGACTCTGCCATCACTTCACTATGGAATACAATCGGGACTTGGGTCATCAGATTGTCAAGAGAACTCTACCAAGTTACCATTAAATGTGCTATGGTCTTGCCAGCCCAGAAACCTTGCTGTGCCCCCAAACACCATAAGGTACACTCCCAACTTTGATATTTGGCTGGTCTTCAGGCCTTCACAGGAGGTAGACAGTAGCAACAATCACTCGGTAGGACTGGGAAGAATTGAGGTAAAGTCTCAGGAGCTAAAAGTCAGAGTTGAGGACAGTTGGGAACCCATTCCTGAGAAACATAATGAAGCAAGAGGCAGGAGCACACAAGTGCTGGATCGAGAAGGAATCCTGAGCTTTGGTGACGGTCACTGCAGTACACTGGCATTGAGCGGGTGACTAGAAGTTCTTCCTTGTGTGTTAGTTAAGTCAGGAGGTCCACAGAGCAGGCTCAGATGCTCTCACCCCGGGGGGAGGGGGGCTTGCTAGTGAATGCATCCTACTTTTCCTGCATGCTTGCACTTCCTGACCCATGTCCCTGTGTCCCCTTCCCTCCCCTCCACATTTCAGTTCTCTCCTCAGCCACAATGACTTCCTTACCCTTCACTCTCTTGCCCTCCCTTGCTCTGCCACCAGAGAGGATGGTTTGGGATCTAGTTCCATTTGGAAAATGTCGCAGCCAGTTTTTGTCTGAGCTGCTGTTTTATTTTATGACTATTTGGGGAGGGGGAAAATGCAGGGTATGGGCTGTGTCGTGGCATCTCCATGCATGAGCATCGTTGTACTGGGCCTTTGTCCATTTCCCTCACCCCCCCCACTTCCTCTTAGTTCTCTTTCTTCAGTTACTTCCCACTTCTGCGCTCCTATTACACAAGTTCCACTACTCTCTCTATTCCATGCCTCCTTTAAAAACCCATCCTCCCCTGTCATAATCCCCCTTTAGTTTCATGGCCTAGAAGAGCACGCACACTCACACACACACACATACACACACACACACACACACGTACGCATGTACGTACATCTTTCCCAGCTACACATCTCACAGGGGATTAATGTGCAGGGAATGTCAAGAACTACTGTTGTTGTTTTTAATTTCTGCTGCACATCAGAATCACATGGGAGCTTGCCAATCCTGGTGACTAGGAGTAGCCCTCAAGGTTCTGATGTGACCAGTCTGAGGAACAGCTGAGGCAGACAATATGCTCCAATGTGCAGACAGAATCAGAAATCACTGCTCTGGTCACTGTCCACCGGTGTATAGGTGAGGACACTGATTTCTCAGACTTGACGAGATGGAATTTACAGTGTTGAACTTACCTGAGGATGGAGGAGTCACCGTTGCATCTGCATGAACAGGAAACAAGTGAATTCAGGGATTTTAAATTAAATTCAATGGAGACAAAGAAATATTAGTTTTTCTAATATGGGCATGTCTCAAGCAGACAGGCTTCATGCTATATAAGCAAGCTTATAGATACAGTTTTTCCTGGGAAAGCAGCTTCAGATCTAGGGAAGGTGCAGACAGTATGAAAAGCTAACTAAATGTGCCTGGGTATCTGTCTCCAGAACAGTTAGACATTCCCTGTCTACCATGCTGAAGGGGTGTTCCTCCTGCCAGTTTACCAGTTCTAGAATCACCTAGGAGACAAACCTCTGGGCTTGTTTAAGAAGTTTCTAGATTCAGATTACGGAGGTGGAAACCCGCACTCTAATGTGGGCAGCTTGATTGCATGGGGTGTAGTCTCAGACTGCATGAAAAGAATGAAGTTCAGTGCCAGCATTTACCTTTCTCTGCTTCCTGGCTTCAATACTAGCTCTCTCAAGCTCCGTCTTCCATGATTCTCTAGCAGAGTAGACTGCACCTGAACTACAAGCCAAAACAAACTCTTCCATCTACAAGTTGCTTTTGTCTGGAATTTTGTTTACAGCTATGAGAAAAGTAACCAATATGTCCGTTTTCAATAGTCACATCCCTGTTCTGCTCATGGTTAAGCTGCCTCATTAAAGGAACTCATTATGGGAGGCACAGTACCTGAGCAGATAACGCCAGCATCT
Organism: Bramus lutescens; assembly: GCA_001685075.1. Classification (NCBI taxonomy): domain Eukaryota; kingdom Metazoa; phylum Chordata; class Mammalia; order Rodentia; family Cricetidae; genus Bramus; species Bramus lutescens. Next base: position 69,499 of record LOEQ01011501.1, read on the forward strand.
TCATGGTGGCCACAGTTGTGGTCTAACCAGGCAGAGCTGGGGCACTGGCCAAAGTGGTTCTCCTTTCCTGAGCACTGAATGTTGTCCAGGAGGATGTTTCCCGAACCTGGGCCAAAGTAGGCACTTCCGGGAGCAGCGATGGCATGGCCACACCCCAGCTGTCTGCAGACGACCTCAGCTTCATTCATGTCCCACAAGTCATCACACACGGTGCCCCAGGCCCCCTGATGGAGGACCTCCACACGTCCCGAGCACTGTCCGGAGCTGCCTGCCAGCCGCAGCACTAGCCTGCCTTCTGAATGGAAGAAGATTTCACTTTTGAGCATGGGGAGGTTTCTGAAGGAAGTGACTCCTATAGGCTGTGCCATGACCAAGGCTAATACAAGCACAAACCCTTGTGGTGGTCTTGATTCCATATGAAACCCAAAGGTGAACGAATAAGACAGAAAGGGGTAAAATCTCATTCTGCTGCTGCCCCCTCCTTGGCAATCCCTTCGTCTCTCTGAGCTGTTCCCTCATTTGTAAAGTAACGAATCTAGCAAGAGTTTATCCCAGAGGCCCTTGGGATGAACTGGTGAGAGCACACATATAAGACACACAGAACACACCCAGAAAGGAATTTCTTTTCTCAGGGACAAACACACCCAAACTTCAGACAGGAACTTACTAACTATCTGGTTTTCTGGCAGCCTCAAAGAATTATTGGAGTTCCTGTGTGGGGAACCTGAACATCAAAAAACAACTCACAACTGGCAGGCAGTGTTCCTTGCAGGGTGCAAACTGAAGCTAGTTCTGGAATGACTGGCTACAAGGCCAGGGCTAAAAGGAGTCCCGAAGCCTCTAGCTGAGGTCAATCTATGATTTAGGGCATGCTGGGTCAACAGGTAGAAGGAAGTGGGATCTCCAGGGGTGTCAGGTGTCTACATTTCACTTGCTACCTGGACCCCATGGTGAGAAAATCTAACCCCTCATAAAGCAGGGGTAATGTGTGTGTGGGGGTATGAAACAGAACCAGGTCTCTGTGATAGGAGAGTCAAGTAAAAAGTTGATCTCTATTATATCCCCGAAGATACCTGAATCTTCCTACCTGACCTCCTTCCATCTTGTGAAATTGCATTGAAAAAAGCATAAAAACCAGTGTTTGTTGTCATATAATCACTTCGGAATACCACTGTCAAGATGTCGGAGGAGGAGAAAAATACCACAGCTGATGGGGCACAGAACTTCCCCATGGAGAGTGATGCAATTCTGGGGCCATCGAAGATCTCAATTGAGTCATAGGGACATCCAAGGATATCTTCCAGGCTGGGGGAACAAAAGCTGGGAATTAGTGGCTCAGTACCAAGATCCTTTGTATCAACACCCCAATCTGTGACAGCCTAGAACATAAAGTATTCCTTAGCTTTCCCAAAGGGCTTTATCAACACTCTATTTTCTTTGCCCGGGGGAATATATGAAGCTTATTTTACAACCTTGTTATGAGTTTTAAAATCATAGTGATTCTGACCAGCCACCAAAATAATATGGCTTAGGAATTTGTGATTGCTGTTTCCTTAGGTTTAAAACAAGTCTGAATTGACAGCCTTGACACAGTCATGACTGAACCATGCTCCAGTGTCTGGCTGAGGCTGGCTTAGCATGGAATCTCATGGTCTTGCTCTATTGCAGCATTGTATGAGCCATGTGAGAGAAGAAAGGCCTTGTGAAGATTTTGCTAAGAGACAACTTTTGGTGAGGAATGGGGGCTTTGACATCAGTCGAACCCGCATTTGTGTCAATGGGCAAGTTAGTTACGCTCCATGATCTCATTTTCCTTTTCTCCAACGAGGATGACAAAGCATCTGTAGGCTATCATGATGCTGTAGCAAGACAAAGCCTAGAGGCATCTAGCTCAGGGGCTGTAGACATAGCTCAGTTGGTAAAGTGCTTGTTAAGAAACATGAAAGACTTGACTTTAATCCCCAGAATCCATAAGAAAATTCCGGCTGTGTTGTCTTAGCCTACTCCAGGAGTTAAAGGTCATTGAGAGACCCTCCCTTGAAGAACAAGATGGACAGTGCCTAAGAAATGAGACCTGAAATGACCTTTGACCTCCACATACTCATTGGCTTATGCATGTACACAAACACATAGAAGAAGCATGCAGTTCATGGTCTGGACACAGTCAGTGTTCTAAAATGTCATCTGTCACTTTATATTACATTGATGGAGAGGTGGCAGTGACTATGGAACCTGTTCTCTTTGTGTCAGAGGTGAGGCACCAGCTCTTCTATCTCCTTCCACTTTGGGGGAGCACTTAGAAATTGCACAGCCAAAGCCTGGAATAGTTGATTAGCATGTGTCTTAGGAAAATCTCTTAACTTTTGTATAAAATACAGATGAGCAAATATGCTAGCCTGAAAGACATATATTGATGCCTAGTGTATAAGGTCAAAGGTTTTGAGCATTTAGGAAATATTTTTAGAAAAAAATATCAAAAGGCAAACCATCAAAGCAGAGATGTGTCAAATGTGTTGACAAATGACTTGCTGCATATTTCTAGCTAGAAGAGACCTTCCAGATACCACTATAAAAGTAACTCAGACTTGAACTTGGAGACACTATAGTGGGTTAGCTTTCTTCTCACTAAAGGAAGTGTCTTGGCCACAGTCAACAAACTGATATTCTTACTCAATCTAACTTTCTCTTTAAATCTAGCTTCTTACTTCAAATTTGGAATCATGAGTTCTATGCGGAAGTTTTTCTCCACATGGATCTCCCAAACACATTGGATGTCTGTTGGATAGTTTTCTGGGTATCCTGGACTGGAAAATGAGCCAGAGAGACTGGAAATGACCCCTCCACAAGAGTTGCTTCTTCCTGGAACACGAAAAAGGATGTCAGGTTGCAGCTACATGGTGTCATTGAGTGATCTTAGGAATGACCAGCTCACAGACAGCGTGGTCAAGACAGAAAGGTCAAATGTGGTCAGGTGGCAGTTGGCCTGGGTGAGCTGATGTTTAGTTTAGCGTCTCTTGAGAAGCCACTTGATCTAATTCTGATGACCCAAAAGCATCACTGTGTAAGAATTCCCATCTTTTCTTCTGCTTCCATCACCTGCAAGGAGATGGCATATATCCTCTTTGCTTACTGCATCTCTCCTTTCTGAAAAGGAAAGAACATTTGTTTTCTGGGAGAAGGGTGAGGATCTACATACACTATGAGAGACCAGGAGGGAGGGACTGAGAGATAGGCTGTCTGTCGTGTGTAAGAGGTACACTTTGAGGAGGTTTGTGGAGCAAGACACTACAGAATAACGGTGGAGTCTGATGAAGCAGGGAGAAGAAGGGACATTGGGCGGAGTTGGGAGCTTATGACTGGGACTTCGTCTCAGTACACTGTCATCACTTTGCTGGATTGTGTTTGTTCCCTCTAACTCAGTGTGTTCAGACTGGAACTTAAATAAGAAGACAAAGGTGGGAGGAAGCTGGGATCAAATCCAAGGTGTTGTGCAAGTGCTCTCTACCACAGAACCAATTCCCCAGTCTCTTGTGGAGACCATGTATTGTTATGTAGCCAAGGGTGGCCTTGAACTGAAAAACCCTCCTGTCTGTACCTCCACATGTGATGACAGGTGTATGCCACCATACTCCACGGACCATTCCATACTCCATTCATCACATCCATAAGTCCCAACAGAACCAAGACACAGGTGTGTGACAAGAGAGGAAAACCAGGTGTCTATGAGCATCCCCTAGAATGTGCCTAAACAAGACAGGCTGAGTAGAGATCCAATGGTTTGTAGAACTACATTCTGCCATCTTGTTGACCTCATATCTACTTTGTCTTGGGAAGACCCACGGCCTTCCTTTCTCATGTGGTCCTCCTAATAAACAGTCAGCATTTACAGAGTGGCAGCAGAGGAGTAAGCCCCTCACCCACATACGCCAGGGGCTCTGGAATCTGCTGACATGGAGTTAACCATTTCAAGCAAAGAAGTGACTACCTGTTGTTGGATCCCAAGAAGCTGGAGAAGGACCTGGAAGGGGAAAAAGAAGATAAAAATGACATCCAGGAGGAAATCTTTGGTCTCATTTACAATTTAGTGCATGATGAAGGGTTTCTTTGGATACACCAATGTATTTGGTGCAAACTTAGAAGAGTCTGAAGCTGCTGAGTGAACATTATCTATGATTCTATGGTTGATCAAAACCAGCCAATACTTGGACATGCCTCCTACCACCATCAAGCTCACTCCCTGGAACCCGGGTGGGCTCTAAAACTACTTTGAAGAATAGGTTATAGCAGAAGCTATGCAATGTCTTAAGGAACTATTGATATCTACTTCCTGTTCAGAGAATGCTGCTTACTCAGACAGTCTCACATCGTCTTACTAAAGAGACTTATGTAGAGGCCCTGAGACTTCCTGGAAGGGAAAAGGACCCATCTCCCCAGCTGCACCCACAAAGGCACAAATTGTGTAAGCGAAGCTATCTTGAGCTCTCCAAACCAGCATTCAGGTAAATGACCTGGAGACCCTAACTTGATGCTCTGAGGAGCATAAGAACCCCAAGTTGAGCCCTGCTCCAATTTCTGACCCACAAAACCATGGCATGTATCTAAATGTAGCTGTTTTAAAACACTAAATTTTGGGACAGCAATGGCAAACCAGGTGGTTCCTTCTTCATTTCTTTATCACCCATACAATTTCCATGAAGTGAGCAATGTACAGACAAGCCCTCATTTGAATAGCTGCTGTTGGAGTTGGGGATTTAGCTCGATGGTAGAGTACTTGCTTAGCAAGTACAAGACCCTGAGTTCAGTCCTCCAGTCTGAGAAATTAAAAAAAAAACCACTATACTTGACCTTAACCATTGCCTTTTTGCTTTAAACAGCACTTCTCTCACTCATGACCCCAACACAGAAGCTGGCCTTGCCTCGGGACACCCAGCCTGCATCAAAATCTCCTCTAGGTAAATGCCATGAGAGGTGCTTCTGTCAATGACCTGTGGCTTATGTGCTCTCTGCAGCTGACGGGGACATTCCAGGTACATTCAAAGGGTAAGTCCCAGTCTTTCTTCAAGCTAAATATTACAAGATGTCTGACCACTCTTCTGGAGAGACATTGTGAAGAGGTCCTGGGAGCACAGGAAAAGGAAGGGGACCCATTCTTAAAGCTATCCCCAGTACAGTTACTGTAGGAAGGCTTTGGATCTCCTTTATCCTCAACCATGGGGAGTAAATAATTCATGTATCAGGGGCCCTTGCATCATATCTACCAATGTTTTGGGCAGATGTTGGATGTTGCAATGAATAAAAAGTATGTTTTCATTCACTTCCAGTGTCATTCCAAAATTTATAGTTATTCACTAGTTTGAATTTTCTAATATCTGATATATATATACATATATAGTGTAAAAACTTGGTTCTCCATTAATCTACCTAATAATCAAAATTGTTTAATCTTCCTTAAATATTTCTTATGAAAACATAGCATGGGGGGTTAAAGAATTGTCTTGGTAATGAGAAGTAGCTGGAGCAAACTGTCTCATGAACTTTGCTATAGCTTTATCTGATCTGGGTGTCTACTGGGACAATGTTGGTATGACAAATGAGATTGGAGGTCAAGTGCACTGACAGTTGACTCAAGCCCCCTGGCTATCCAAGAGTTCCCTGCTGACTTCCTAGGTGTTTGTTTATGTAAATACTCAAAATATCTTCCTAAGGGGAATTAAAGGAGTTGGAAGGAGTCCCTGACTTATAAAGATTTGATCGATGGATTTTCATGCAGGAGAACCTGTCCTTCAAATTTTGAATGTGGATCTTTTCCTGGGGTCATATATGGGGATGATCCTCCCTTGAGATGCTGGACCACAGCAGTGAACTCCCAGGCAACCACAGATAGTGAGGATACGCAGCAGGTGCGCTCAGTATGCTGTTGCTGAGCCAGGAAGTTCAAAAGCTTAGGTGTATGAAATGCATTCTTTGACATGTGATTTCTTTTACAGTGGACTTTCTGGGACACAGCTCCATCATGAGTTGAGCAATGTACATGTATGAAGAGCTCAGAGAAATGTCTGACTCTTAACATATTTTTTTAAAAAATATATATTTAGTGCTGCTATCATGGTTTTTCTTCCTGGATGGGAAGTTCCTTCAACTAGGAGGGCACTGGACATACCTGGTGGCATGGGTGGAGGGGGGCCATCTGAATCTGTACACACAAAGAAAAGCAACAGGTCACTCTCTTTGATGAATTCAAAGGGAGAGGTGACAAGAAGTGGATAGTGATTAAAAGGGACAGGCTCATGACCTTTCTGGGTGCAGAAACCAGCTACTAAAACGATCAGTTGGGGTGGTGGTGCATGTCTCTAATCCCAGCACTCAGGAGGCAGAGGCAGGTGGATCTCTGTGCATTCAAGGCCAGCCTGGTCTACAAGAACTATTTCCAGAACAGGCTCCAAGACTACAGAGAAACCCTGTCTCAAAAAACCAAACCAAATCAAAATAAAACAACAACAACAACAATAACAAAAAATCAACTGGGCACTCTCATCTAGGGAAGTCCTTTGCTTAGAGAACTTAGCACAGGCATTGGGTCAGCGTGTTTCATGGTGGGCAGTGTTAGGTTGTTTGTGGTACTCCTATGCAGAGTTCTTGGGACTCCTGTTAAAGTGCAGACTCCCAGGCTCCTTTCCAGATCTACTCAGTGATAGTTTCTTGGGAGAGGTGCCCTGAGATATCATGCCCCCAGAGAGATGCCTGTAGATATCATGGACTTCCTACATGCCACCATGTGCCACTCATGACCGGATAGGTGTCTGACCCAGGACCCAGATCTGAAGGGCTGCTTAAAGAATCAAATGGATGAATGGAAAATGCCACCCAGCAAAGATAGTTTCAAAATGTCTTCAGATGCACAGGAATAAGATGAATACCTGAGCAAATAACACCAGCATCTTCATGGTGGCCACAGTTGTGTTCTGACCATCCTGAATGTGGACACTGGCCAAGGTAATGCTCCATCCCAGAACACTGAAGGTTGTCCAGGAAGATGTCTCCTGAGCCTGGGCCAAAGTAGGCCTCACCAAGACTAGAAATAGCCTGACCACACTCTATTTGGCGGCACACAACCTCAGCTTCATTTGAACCCCACAAGTCATCGCACACAGTGCCCCAGACTCCCTGGTGAAGGACCTCCACTCGTCCTGAGCACCGGCTGGAGCCACCCACCAAGCGAACTTCTGGCCAGTCTCCTGTAGACAGAGATGTGGTGTGAGTCTCCACCCCCATGCCCTCACCTGGAGTCCAGCAGTACCAGCCTTAGAGGATGGTTAGGATGGGGTCTCGGGCATTGATCCTTATGTTTACCATTAGCTTCTGAGTTGCAGTTTGTGGGGGTTGCAGCAAATTTTGTTTTAACAGAGTATTTTGTTTCCCATCTTATCCACTGATGGTACAGACATAGACCTTCAGGGAGCCTCGGTCTACTCATTAGTAAAATATATACATCAGTATAATGCATCATTCTACACTATGATAATACAACAAAGAAGAAGGACAGGATATTAGAGAAAATGACAGAGAGGAAGATTCTGGGAGAGAACTCTTCAAAACATTAGAAGGAGTTGGTCAGTGGAAGATCCAAGGAAGATACTTTGGACCAGAGAGAAGAGCACAGGCAAGAAGCCCTAAGGAACTATATCACTTCTGCATGTATCTTTTCTCCTGGTGCTATGACAGTGATGAAAATGGGCAAATATGTAGCCGATTTGTCATGTAATATGTGAGTGAATGTTTTTTCAAAAGGTATGCAAAAATATAACGTGGCAGATGCACTTATGAACACAGATACATACACACACAACACATCAGAAAAATCATCCACCACAATCAAGTAGGCTTCATCCCAGAGTTAAAATATCATATAACATGAAAATCTGTCAATGTAATCCACCATATAAACAAACTGAAAGAAAAAAACCACATATCTCATTAGATACTGGATAAGCCTTTGACAACATTCAACACCCCTTCATTATAAAAGTCTTGGAGAGAGTAAGGATACAAGTAACATGCCTGAACATAATAAAGTCAATATACAGCAAGCTAACAGCCAACATCAAACTAAATGAAGAGAAACTCAAAGTGATTCCACTGGAATCAGGAACAAGACAAGGTTGTCCACTCTCTCCATATCTATTCAATATAGTAGTTGAAGTTCTAGCTAGAGCAATAAGACACCAAAAAGAATACATACAAATAAGAAAAGAAGAAGTCAAACTCTCACTGTTTGCAGGAGATATGATAGTATACTTAAGTGGCCCCCAAAATACTGCCAGTTAACTCCTACAACTCATAAACACCTTCAGTAATGTAGAAGGATACAAGATTAACTCAATCAGTAGCCCTCCTGTACACAGATGATAAAAGGGCTGGGGAAGAAATCAGTGAATCAACACCCTTCACAATAGCCACAAATAGCATAAAATATCTCGGAATAACTCTAACCAAACAAGTGGAAGACTTGTATGACAAGAACTTTAAATCTTTAAAGAGAGAAATCAAAGAAGACACCAGAAAATGTAAAGATCTCCCATATTCTTGGGTAGGCAGAATTAACATAGTAAAAATGGAAAACTTATCAAAAGCAATCTACAGATTCAATGCAATGCCCATCAAAATCACAGCAAAATTCTTTACAGACCTCCAAAGAACAATAGTCAACTTCATATGGAAAGAAAAAAAAAACAGGATAGCTAAAACAATACTGTACAACAAAAGAACATCTGGAGGCATTACAATCTCTGACTTCAAACTCTGACTCTTCTACAGTAATGAAAACAGGCTGATATTGCCATAAAAATAGACAGGAGGACCAATGGAATAGAATCGATGACCCAGATATCAATGCACACACCTATGACACTGATTTTTGACAAAGAATCTAAATATATAAAATGAAAAAGCATATTCAACAATGGTGCTGGCATAACTTGATATCAACACATAGAAGAATGAAAATAGATCCATGTTTATCATCATGCACAAAACTCAAGTCCAAATGGATTAAAGACCTCAACATAAAGCCAGCCACACTGAACCTCATAGAAGAGAAAGTGGGAAGTACACTTGAGTGCATTGGCACAGGAGACCACTTCCTAATATATTGGGGTCCTCGTGTCTGTGACTCTCTTTGTTAATTATAATGGGACCTCCTGAAACTGAGACCCTTCTGTAAAACAAAGGACATGGTCAACAAGACAAAATGGCAGCCTACAGAACAGGAAAAGATCTTCACCAACCCCACAACAGACAGAGGTCTGATCTCCAAAATATACAAAGAACTCAAGAACTTGGTAATCAAAAGAACAAATAATCCAATAAAAAAAATAGGGTCCAGACCTAAACAGAGAATTCTCAACAGAGGAATCTAAAATGGCTGAAAGACACTAAAAAGAAATATTCAACATCCCTAGCCCTCAGAGAAATGCAAATCAAAACAACTCTGAGATTCCATCTTATACCAGTAAGAATGGCCAAGATCAAAAACACTGATGACAACTTATGCTGGAGAGGATGTGGGGTAAAGGCAACACCCCTCCATTGCTGGTGGGAGTGCAAACTTGCACAACTGCTTTGGAAAACAGTATGGTGATTTCTCAGAAAACTAGGAAACAATCTACCTCAAGACTCAGCGATATGGCTGTTGGGTGTATACCCAAAAGATAATCAGCCATACAACAGGGACATTTGCTCAACTACATTCATAGCACCATTGTTTATAATAGCCAGAACCTAGAAACAACCTAGATGCCCTTCAACCAAAGAACAGATAAGGAAAATGTGGTACATTTATACAATGGAGTACCACATCTTTAAATTTATAATGACATCTTTAAATTTTCAGGCAAATTGATGGATTTAGAAAAAAAATCATATTGAATGAGGTAACCCAGACCCAGAAAGACAAATATAATCTGTATTTACTCATAAGTGACTTTTAGACATAAGCAAGGAAAAACCAGCCTACAGCCCGCAGCCCCAGAGAAACTAGATAACAAAGAGGACCCTAATAGAGACATACATGGATCTACATAGGAAGTTAAAGAAGAAAAGATCTCCTGAGTAAATTGGAAGCATGGGGGTCATGGGAGAGGGTGGAAGGGAAGAGGGGAGGAAGGGAAGTGAGTGGAGAAAAATGGATAGCTCAATAAAAACAATGAAGAATAAAAACAAAAAAATTCCTAGTTGCATTCTGTAACAGTTTTTGTAGTTTGAAAAATAAATGAACTCAGAGGTGAAAGATCAAACAGCTCAAGGATAAAGTCAAGGGCAGCTGATATTTAACTGTCCCGTTAAAGGCAACACTGACCTGGAACGTCCAACTGAGGTTTTCCAGCATCTGTATGTAAGAAAAACAAATAGGTCAACATTTGGAGGAACTCCAGGCTTTAATAACAGAAGAGGAAACTTAAGTAGACTCTCATACAAATTTATTAATCTATTGTTCATCTCTTTAAAGAACATGGTTCCATAATAACCAAATTTATCAATAGGTCTGCAATACACTTCTCTGTGGAGTGTTAGTTTGTTAAAGCAATTCGAGAAGATGACAGGTGTGAAAGGTTGAGATCTGAAGAGTGTCTGCTTCTAGGAGCCTGAGTATTTACTGGTGGAACATAGACATTAGTACAATATACTATTCCCACATGGGCAGCTCTGTGAACTGCACACCCATTCTGACGACAGCGACTAATTCTTTCAAGTCACCTCTGGGATTGCCACTGTTTGCTTAAAGGCAGCACGTTGGCAGGCAGGGCTATCAGCAGACATTCCGGAGGGAACCTATTTACTCACAATTATGTGTTGGTACATGTGTAAATCAGGGCATTAAAAAATGCCACAAGCAATTAAAATTAGTCAAACACATACACATGCATGGATGCACACATACACAAACACTTGCACACACATGCACATGAGCATCACACATACACATGTGCACACAGACACACACACAGAATTTCCGACTAAGGAGAATGATGGTACTAAGCCAGAGCCTTGTCAAAAACATCTTTGCTGCAAGAGAGCAGTCGGTTCCCTAGTTCCCTAAGTGAAGATAACAGGGCTCCAAAAACTTAGACATTGCACAGACGCAGTCTGGAAGTTCACTGCGGCTCTGAGAGCCAGCCCCATGCTGCCCTGGCCTCCTGGCAGCTGGCTGCCTCCTTTAATAAACACTATTATTTCAACGCCCAAGCCCTTCCTGTATTCAGACACAGTCTCTGCAAGTTTCAGCAAAGCACACACTGCTACCTGAGAAGAAAATTAGATAGCATACCTGAGCAGATGACACCAGCATCCTCATGGTGGCCACAGTTGTGATCTCTCCAGTCCGAATGGGCACACTGGCCCAGGAAGTGCTCCACACCAGCACACTGTAAGTTGTCTAGGAAGATATCTCCTGAACCAGGGCCAAAGTAGGCCTTGCCAAGGGCAGACACACCCTTTCCGCACCCCAGCTGTCTGCAGACGACCTCAGCTTCATTCAGGTCCCACAGGTCATCACACACAGTGCCCCAGACTCCCTGGTAGAGGATCTCCACACGCCCTGAGCACTGATTGGAGCCACCCACCAGCCGCAGCTCTGGCCAGTCCCCTGCAGACAGAGACCTGGTAACTGCTGTCATCTAGGAGCATGACACCTTTCATGAGATGTTTGAGCTGCCCTCTCCTATACACTATTAGATATAGAAAACCTACTAGAGCCAACCCTAGCTGGGGTGTGATAAACACGAAGACTGTCAATAGCATCTGGCTCAGACAAAATCCACTAATTGCTGTCTGCTATGTGAGAAGCATGCACGAAACTGTTTGGCCTAAATACAGAAAAATATGAGACTTGTGCAAAACTTGGTGATTTTTGTGAGACGCTTTCAAGTCTCACTTTTATGGTAGCTCAAGGTTATGCAGCAGGGTGTTGGCATGCCAACCTTATCTGTGAAGGAACTGAATATAAAAAATTCAAATATTCAAGACCACCCCCAACCCCTGCACCCTGCTTCAGAAGTGCCCCTTTTCTCTGTTGTTCTAGTTCATGGCCTATTGGATGGCTCTGAGCTTCTGCCTATTTTAGAAAAGACAATCATTGGTTTATATGGGAGGTACCTGTACCTGGGTCAGGCTTGGGAAGAAGTGAGAGACTCCCACTGGAAGTATTGGTAGGCTGTGCAGGATTTGAGAGTTCTGAAGGGCACAAAAGCAAAACCAAACAACAATAACAACAACAAAGCAACCTGCTGATTCAGAATGTGAGAGTCAGTATAGACTAGGGGTTTGGAGTGGGCCTACATCTTAGGGTCGAGTCAATTGGTCCGTTTGCAAACACATGAACTGTGTGTAGCTCAGTGTAGTACCCATGGATGAAGCAGGTACAGACATGGGTGCTGAGAGAAAAAGACATTTGGTACTCAAATGGGTACATTCTGGGACTTACTTGGTCTTTCCGTTACCATCTTGGAAGCTGCTGTGGGGATGGCTGTGAAGACAAGGTGAGATCTTGAAGGGAGGATTTAGGAAGCCAAGGGCAGATCCTCAGATCAGTCTTCATTAAATACCCAGATCCACACTGATTCTTTCATTGTCGATTATGTAATAAGGAATTTCCTAAGTCAGGCCTTCTTTTCACAGGGGTCTTATGTTGTTTAGAAATAAGGAAGCCAACTGACAAGACATACCCCTCTGCTTCCTCACCAAAAATATGACTGCATAATTTGTGCTAACATGCAAACATCCATAGACCATGTCTTTCTGGGAGAAACCCCCACCTTTATTTTCTTCTTGTGGTGGCTCATCTTAATTTCAACTTAATTTTCCTTATGAAGATCTTTCCACCTTCTCAGTTAGCTTTATTTCTAAATATTTTAATTTTTAGAAGCTATTATGTATGGGAGTGTTTCCATGATCTCTCTGTCAATGTGTTTGTTATTGGTATGTAGAAAGTATATATCTGGTTTCCATAAGTTGATTTTGTATGTGTCACTTCACTAAAATTCTTGATCACTTCTAGAAGTTTTCTGTTGGCATGTTTGGGATTTCATGTTTGATGTCATCGGCAAATAGGGATAATTGATCTCTTTTTTTCCCATTTGTATCACTATAATTCCTTTTTCTTGTCTTATTGCTTGAGCTAGTGCTTCAAGAAATGGGGGATAGTGGACACCCCTTTCTCATTCTGGATTTTAATGGAATAGCTTTAAGATTTTCTCCATTTAGGATGATTTGGCTGTGAGTGCGTCATCTATAGTCTTTACTACAATGAGGTAGGCTTCTTTCGGTCTTACTGCCTGTGGGACTTTTATCACAAGGGCATGCCAAATTGTGTCAAATGTCTTTCCTGCATCTATTGAGAGAAGGTCATGTAAATTTTGTTTCTAAGTCCATTTACATGATTCCATTTACAACTGACTTACATATCCTGAACCATCCTGTACCTCTAGAGCAAAACAAACTTTATCATGGTGGACATGTGCCCTATTCAGTTTGCTAGTATTTTATTGAGGATCTTTACATTTATATTCACTGGGGATACTGGCCTGTAGTTTTCTTTTTTGCTATGCTCTTTCCTGGTTTTGTTATTAGAGTAACACTAATATTGTAGAATATTATTTTAAGGTGTGTTACATTTGTTTATGCTATGGAACATTTGTTTAATTATTCAAGGAGGTGTTGCATTCTTTCATGTTGCATTTGTTTAACTCTGCCAAGCTGTGTTACTTTGCCTGTCCAAAAAAGCCTGATTGGTCTAATAAAAAGCTTAATAGCCAATAGGTAGGCAGGAGAAAGGATGGGCCAGAATGTCAAACAGAGAGAATAAAAAAGGAGGAGAAATTGGGGAAGTAAAGATCAAAGAGCAGGGCAAGGAGGAGGACTCCAGGGGCCAGGTAGCCACACAATCACACAGCAAGCCATGGAGTATGGAATAACGTAAAGTTTACAGAAATTGAGAAAGGTAAAAGCACAGAAGCAGAAAAGGTAGATGGGATAATTTAAGAAAAGTGGGCTAGAAACAAGCCAAGCTAAGGCTTGGAATTTATAAGTAATAAGTCTCCATGTATCTATTTATTAGGGAGCTTAGTGGTAGCCCTCCAAAGAGTCAAAAGAAAGAAAACAACCAACCACACACTGACTTCATAGAAGGACTTCTCAGGGTGATCCTTCTGTTTCTAGCTTACTAAATAACATGGATCTCCTTACATAGTTTTGTAGAAGCCCTCTGGGAATCTGGGAACTGTTTTGAGGCCTTTTTTAAAATTACTGTTTCAATTTCCTTATTTCTTATGAGCCTTTTTAGATTAGTGATCTCTTCTTGGTTTAATTTTGGCAATTTTGAAGAATATAGAAATTAGTTCCTTTCTTTTATAAATTTATCTTAATGGAGTTTTCATCTAAGTTTTTTATCTTAGTAGATTTTTAAAAAGTATTCTCTTATTCTGAGTTTCATTGACATATGTCATAATGGTTCCGTGTTCATTTCTGATTCTATTAATTTGGATAAACTCCTTTCTTTGGGTTAGCTGAGTCAAGGGTCTGTTGTTAGTTGAGTCTGGTTCTTAAAGAACCAGCTCTTAGATTCACTGCTTCTTTGTTCTTTGTTTCTAATTTTATCAATTCCTACTCCTGATTTTCATTATTTCCACGAGACTAACTTCTGGGAGTATCTGTGAGGCCATTCTCATAGAGCTTTACCTGAACTGGGGAGATACCCTCTAGATATAGGCCTTTTATAGGGCATGGTCCCAGACTGAATGAAAAGGGGAAGGTGAGCCGATCCCCTGTAGCCACATCTCTCTGCATCCTGATTGTGGATGCAATGTGAGCTCCAGTTGCTACAGCTAGAGCCACTCTCTCTGTCATGCCTTCCCAGCCATGATGGACTGTATGTACCTCGAACTGTGAGACAAAATGGATCTTCCTACCTTAAGTGGCTTTTGTCAGGGATCGTATCACACCGACAAGAAAAGTAACTAACATGTTTTTGCTGTGTTAACTTCTAGATGTGGAGTATCTAGTTAAGTATGTCTTATTATCTTTGTTT
Organism: Bramus lutescens; assembly: GCA_001685075.1. NCBI lineage: Eukaryota > Metazoa > Chordata > Mammalia > Rodentia > Cricetidae > Bramus > Bramus lutescens. The sequence continues at coordinate 84,578 of LOEQ01011501.1, forward strand.
AAAAACAAGGAATTAGAAAATCAAATAGACAATTACCAGCGTAAAGTGACCTGATGATTGATTACATGTAACATAGTGTGACCAGGCTTTAGATTTATGCAGAAAGCCTGCAGACAGAATCTCTCTGTCATGGTGCACTTTTTCTAGGTATTAGGAAATAGGAGAGTGAGAGCAAAGAATGACAGTAAAAAAAAATGAGGAATGCTGGACATGGTGTGCTCAGGAGGCAGAGGCAGGCAGATCTCTGTGAGTTTGAAGCCAGCCTGGTCTACTAAGTGAGTTCCATGGCAGCCAGAGATACATAGTAAGACATTGTCTTAGAAAAAAAAAAGTACCAGGAGTAGTGGCAGAGGAAGAAACATGAACTAAAGATGATGATGAAGTAATAACACGAGAGTTGACTCACTGATCAGATATGGTGTCTTCGATGTCATCTCTGCAAAAGCAAGAAAGCTATGGTCAACAGTTGTTTGATGCCAGTTATGGAGATTTATTTGACCCATTCTTTGGTATCATCTCTTATGTCATACAGTATGTGTCGCCAATATGCTCAGTGAATTAGCCTGACACTTACTAAAGACCATAGAGGCATTCTTAGCATCATCTTAGACAAAACAGTTAGGAGACCTGCCTGGTATTTCTAGGGGGAGAGTAGTGCAGAACCCCAGGCAATCAATTACTGAACCTCTGAGGCCTCAGTTTCTCCCTGTGTAAAAAGAGATGATCAACGCGTTTGTGTAAGCATAACACATGCAAGGAACTTAACATGCTTGCAAATGAATAATCAGTCAACATTAGCTCACAATTGTTTTGAGTGATCATACACTGTGCTTTAACAGAGACCCTCAACTTAGCTTCTGCCTTCCCAGCATGCACTGCATCCCATTTCCAGCACTGATCTCAGTTCTCAAGTCCTCTTGCTGTTTCTCTATGAAGGGGCTATGCAATGTCACAGGCAAATCCAAAATTGATCTCCCCTAACATTCTCCTTGGCATTTGCAGCCTATAGGGCTCCTGTCTTTTCCAATGTCCCTTTTGGGTATGTATCTATGTGTCCATGTAGCACATTCTAGTACACACACTATTTTATTGGCCTTGATTTAGTATATTCTAGTTAC
>LOEQ01011502.1:2945-30304 GCA_001685075.1 Bramus lutescens
GCGCGCATGTGCGCTGAGACCACGCAGACCTCGCTAGGATTCTCCGGAACTCATTTTGTATTTTAGACGTAGTAGCCGGCGGGATTAGAGAACCGTTCAACTTCCGGTGCCGCCGGAAGCAATTTCGCGATGGCATCTGCGGACGAGCCTGCTAAAGCAGCTCGAAAAAATGACTCTCAAAAGCCGAAGCAGAAGCGCGAGAACCAAGGTGAGACAGTGTGAGGAGCGAAGCCTGGAGCTGGTAGATCTTAAAGCAATCGTCTTTTGTTTCTTTAGCTGCAGACGTGTGTTAACTCCTTTAGACTGTGAAGTGCCCTCAGTTGGGATTGCCGATAATTGGGGGGTGTGGACTGCGCCGGCCACGTGTTTCTAACCCAGTGCTTTTGCCAGGGGCACCCCTGACAAGGAGAGCTGATGTGCATTCTGTCTCCGGTAAAAACACAGGGATTAGGAAATTGTGGAAGGTAGCCGGGTGGCGATGGTGCATGCCTTTAATCCCAGCACTCGGGGCAGAGGCAGGCGGATCTCTGTGTTCCAGGACAGACAGAACTGTTACACAGAGAAACCCTGTCTCAAACAAACAAAAAAGAAGATCTAAAGAAAGCGTGAAAGGAGAGGCAGTATTTTGCAGCGCTCTGCGCAGAGAAGATTGTTAGGAGCATGCGGATCGGGATCAGGTGGGATCGATAATCCTATGTACAGTGAGCGCTGGTGACAGAGGGAGGAGGACGTTAAGAGGTGGAGGCTGAGCGAGCTGGGAAGTTTGTCAGAACTTTTATCTGATTGCTAAATTACTAGAAGACACAGCTCAGTCTTTAGTTTGATTGGTAGTTTTATTTTTGATGCCTGAGTGTGGTTACTCTCGCGTTAATTAATTAATTTTACCTACCTTTAATATGAAAATAGTTCCTAAAGAAATGAATTTTTTAAAAAATTTTTAATTGTTGCGTTTAAAAACTAAGTACGTAAAGCACGGCGGGGACTATAGACATCGGGATAAAAGATGAAACCAACTCTTGAGGAACCGACAGACTTTTAGGAAGAGTTTCGTTTCCCACGCGTCAGTCACGGGATATTTTCCTTCTTGGTACCCGGAGTAACTAGTCTGACTCATTCGAGTTTGCTGTTACCTTTCTCCAGCCATTATCGTTTTCAACACAGTGCTTTGGTTTTGCCTCAGCCGAATGGAAGGAACTCATATGCCTGCAGCGTCTTAGCTTCTCCTTGGTTATTTAACCAAGGTGATGTTTGTAGGTGTGATTTTTGTTTGTTTTCTCTTTTACTGTTACATAATACTGCCTTATATGAAACACCTTTAAATTCTCTTGTTGATGGACATTTGGGTTCTGCCCACTCTTTGCTAGTGCAAACACCTTTGCGCATGTCATCTGGGAATGCCCAAGGATTTCTGTAAGGAACATAGGATTGGAAACTGAGTTGCAGGGTGTGTTCAGGTTATGCTAACACTGCTGCAGGGAGCTGTGCCAGGTTTTTTCTTTAAGGGAAGGTTTATTTAGGCACACTGTGAGGGTATAGTCAGCCATGGTGAAGAAGCTGTGCCAGTATGGCTCACTCACAGGTAAGATTTTCATGGCTGCAAATTTGCAGTAATTTTATTGTTTTGGTTTTGAAAACGCACCGTTTTGAAGGTAAGGGATTGTATCTGGCTGTTTTTAATTGGGCATCCTTGTCGAAGTCGCGCCGTACCACACGTTTTGGGGCTATTTGTGAATCCTCTCTTGTGCAAACCTCCTCCATTTCTTTTGTCCTTCAGTGCTCTGGCGCCTGCCCACCTCCCCGGGACTGACTGATAGTGGATGGCGTGTTGAAATGGAACAGGGAGCACGCATACATTTTACCAGTTCTTGTAGCATTTTAAAAAAAGAAGCTACGGGAGAATGCATGGTCTGTGAGGGCTCGTTCTTAGAATTTCAAACGGGAAATAGCAAAGTGGGTGCAAGGAGAAAGGCAGAAAGCAGGTTTTTCTAACTGGGGCTGATCACGCGGGCCAAAGACCAGCTCTTCAAGCTCGGTGGTTTAGAGTGCCAGGTGAGATCTTTTAAGTAGAGGTTTCTGGCCCTCCCCCAGAGATTGCGATTACTGTGTCTCGATGGAGCCCCAGGCAGCACTTCCCATAAACTCACACACGTGTGCTGGTGCTGCAAGTTCACATAGATGGTGTCTTTGAGTAGAGTCAGTGTGTAGCTTTTAGATTTGAGTGGTTTTTAAAGATCTGAGACAGGGAGTTCTAAGACGTCACGCAGGACTCTTGGGAGGCATTTTTATTTAGTTCAGTGTGCTAGGCTATTTCAGCTTTTGGCCCTTTGGGTCTGGTAGTCCTTTTGGACTGAATATCTTCTATAAAGTAAAAATAATAATAGTGGTTCTTTTATTCATAACACGTGTGTTGAAAGCTCTTTGGAAAACTTAAATTCTATTACAGTGATTGTTAATTGATGGTATACACCAGAATCCACTTTTAAAACATTTACACATAGAGACACACACACATACTCCACATACACGTGTGCATGCAGAGATGCTATACCAGGAAAGTCAGATTATTAAGATGATAAAAGGGTGTTTGAACCATAATATAGTGCAGTAAAAGTGTCTTAATTACTGTCTACTGATACATCCCAGTTAGAGTGGCTACAAGAGTGTCCCTGTCCGTGAAGAACTTGCTCTGATGAGCCAACTGCAGTGTGTTCAGATGGTCTGATATGGTGTAATGATGAAATGATGATGATGGTAGAGTCTTGGTCGTGATGTTGAATAACGTGAAAACTGGAGGGGAGGAAATGGAGGAGTGTATCGGGGAGTTTATGAAGATGTGCACAGAATATGCACCCACTATATGAAGGACCATTATGATGTCGAATTCTTTCTTCTGCAGATGAGGCAGAACTCCTCACTGTCCCTGATGGTTGGAAGGAACCAGCTTTTTCCAAAGAGGACAATCCCAGAGGGCTCTTGGAGGAAAGCAGCTTTGCAACCTTGTTCCCGAAATACAGAGAGGCTTACCTGAAAGAGTGCTGGCCTTTGGTGCAGAAAGCCTTGAACGAACATGTATGCAGGCTTTAAACTGTTCTTTTTTGCTCTTGCATTTCTCTTTACTTTTTTGGTTTTTCAAGACATGGTTTCTCTGTATAATACATAGCCCTAGCTGTCCTGGAACTAGCCCTGTAGATGGGGCTGGCCTGGAACTCACAGAAGTCCACCTACCTCTGTCTCTCGAGTGCTGGAATTAAAGGCCTGCACCACTACAGCTCAGCCTGCCTTTACTTTTTATGAAATTCGCATGTGCTGGTGGATTTTGGTTTCAGAGATGCTGGAATAGCTGGTTGGTTTGATTCCTTTAGTATTTAAAAGAACCTAGGTAAACTTTATTCTTACAGTTCATTTTTTTAAATACCTTTGTAACTTTTATTTTTTTATTTTATATGCATTGGTGTTCTTTTGCTGCCTACTTGTATGTTGTGTGAGGGTGTCATATCTTGGAGTTACAGACAGTTGTGAGCTGTCATGTGGGTGCTGGGAATTGAACCTTGTTCCACTAGAAGAACAGCCAGTAGTCTTAACCACTGAGCCATCTCTCCAGCCCCCCTTTTTTTTTACTTTTGTGCATAATAAATTGAGAAATTCCCATGAGTTTCATTATTTAGAGGTGTCTCAAACTGTCTAAAATCACCTGTGACATCTAGAATTCCAAATGCCTTTTCCAGGCAGTAATGGTTACCATGTATTTGGCCAGTTTGAGCCAGGCCATGTTTCAAGTTTTATTTTAAACAAGAACTGCTGATACCCCATTGTTTCCCTATTTTTTTTCCTGCTGACCAATCTCTACAGCGGTGGCGTTGAAATATTCACTGCTCACCATGATCCAGGATTCCTCTGAATGTGTCACAAGTCCACAAAGAGCATTTTGCTTTGTTCTGCTCAAATGTAGTTCTTGGGGCTGTGGAGATAGCTCAGTTGGTAAAATGCTTGCAGTCAAGTACTAGAACCAGAGTTCTGAGACAGAACTGGAGACTCATGGGCCAGCCATGCTAACTTAGTTGGGGGGCTCCAGGCATGGCCTGGGAAGCAGCACAGGGCATTGAGCTCTGGGCTCTATGTGCCATGTGTGTGAACATGAACATTCCCTCCTTCTCATGCTCCCATGCACACATAGGAAATTATTTTCTGAACATCTGGTTATTGCTATTGAGATCAGTGCTCATCTTTGCTGACGCCTGCTTCTCTGTAATCTGTGATGATTTGTTTTGTATTTAGTCCCTTAATGGCATAGAAAGAAATTTGAAAGAAAAATCCTTTCTCAGTCTTGGTTCCAATTGCTTCGGTTTCTTATTTCTTGTCAAATATGAAATTAATCCAGTTCTCATTATTTGTATTTAACTGCCCAGCGTCTTCGTAGTGGGAGTTGAGAATTTATTAGTTAGCTCAATGGCAGAGAGTGGTAGGTGGGTGGGCGTGTATAATGATCTAAAAGCAAACCCTTTCCTCCTTGTAGCATGTTAAAGCAACGCTGGACTTGATTGAGGGTAGCATGACTGTGTGTACGACCAAGAAGACTTTTGACCCGTACATCATTGTCAGGGCCAGAGACCTAATAAAGCTCTTGGCGAGAAGCGTTTCCTTTGAACAGGTGTGTGTGTCTCGGACTGGGGCCAGGGTGTGTGTACCCAGCTAGCTTGGAGAGCTCCTGGCCAGTGAGAGACTGCTTTAAACAATAAGGTGGGCGGTGCCTGGGAGGAAACTGGGTTGCTTGTCAGCAGCCTGGAATTCTGTCTTCCCTCCTCTCTCGCCTTCCCTCAGCTTTCATGATTGTGCTTAGATTTTATTAGCCTGGGTTTATAAGAAGAGTAAGAACAATGTTGATGCAGTTTTTTTTTTTTCTCTCCTGAAAGGCAGTACGGATACTTCAGGATGATGTTGCATGTGACATCATTAAAATCGGTTCTCTGGTGAGAAATAAAGAGAGATTTGTGAAAAGAAGACAGCGCCTTATTGGTCCCAAAGGATCTACACTGAAGGTACTTGTCATCAGTGGAGTGGGAGCATCTCTATAATTGACTTTTCTGTGCACTGAGCCTGAATTTCCTGTTTTGATGCAGGCATTGGAACTCCTAACAAACTGTTATGTCATGGTTCAGGGGAATACTGTTTCAGCCATTGGGCCTTTCAGTGGTCTGAAGGAGGTGAGAATGAGGACCTAATATTTTAACCCGATGAAATTAAAATAATTTGGTAGTAATATAGTTGTTCCTTGGGTAATGTTTAATAATTTTGTATTTTTGGAATGTCCTTTGATTTCTCATTTGTAAATTATATGCCACATAACTTGAAGCTGTCATCACTCCTGGAGCCTAAGGTGTTTTGGGGAAGCCTTTGACAGCTGTGGATGGCATCCACTTCTGAGTTAGGTCTTTGCATCTTCAGCTGCCCTGTTAGGAGATTTGAAAGGGTAGTTCACATCTTGGTAGCTCATGTGGGCAGCATTTCAAGCACTGAGCAGAGGCCTTGTTTGTAGTAACGTATGCAGCCAGTAGAGGTCAGACTCTGGAAACTTCCTTCAAGCCATGGTTTCTTTGGTTTTAGTGTTTCATGAATGTTTTCTGTAACTTATCAAATGTTTTGAGAATACCCTTGAAGCACATCTTTCTGTCAGGTCTTCACACTGTTTTGAGCTGGATCTGGCTATTTAGTTGCTTCCCTCTTGGAACATCTTTAATAGTAATTCTGTTGGCCTCTCTCTCAAATTGTTGACTCTTTTCTAATGGAGCAGTAATATATCAGATATTTTACAGTTTTAAAAGTTTTTGAAAATTTTACATAATTCTTAAAAGTAGATCTGAGATATAGTTTTATCTCCATTTTGCAGATATAAAGATGCAATGGGAATACTAATTAACTTTGACATGATGTAGCAGTCCCAGGATGGTAGTGGTGATGATGATGATGATAATCATCAGTTATCATCATCGTCGTCAACATATCATTATGATCATCATCATCATCTACTATTTTGCAGAGCTGGCAATCAAACCTAAGGCCTTGTGCACCACAGGCAAGCACTCTTCTCCTGGGCTATAGCCCCTGTGCCAGGATTTGAACCCTTACCTTTTGACTCTAAATCCATCCCTCTTCCTCTAAAGCACACCTCTGGGGTACTGGCTGTTGTGTTAGTTATTTACTATATGGTCACAGTAATGAAACATCTTTTTGATTGAAAAAGTTGACTCCTGTTCTAGGAGGTCTAGAAGCCACTCAGAACAACTAAGAAGCTATATCCAGTGCAGCAATTAGTCCCTGACCCATAGAATATTTTACAGTAAGTTTGTCCTTTTCCATCCAGTTTATTGAAATCTGTGACTGCTTCATTTTCCTTTGTAAATTTCAGGTTCGAAAAGTCGTCCTTGATACCATGAAGAACATCCATCCAATTTATAATATTAAAGTGAGTGCTAATTGTACATCATTAATCAATGATTGTCAGACTTGACTGCATAAACTGCTTTTGAAAATGAAACAGTCTATGAAAATATAATATGTACAGAGATTGAGCAAAGCTATTTTGGGTGGGTTGGGGGTAGAATTCACCCCACCATTTGGTGCTTGTATCGCCCTTGTACAAACTAGGGAAGGAGATACTGTCATTTACTGTAGCACTCTGATGCACTGAAAATAAGCCCCAGTCTACAGAACTGACTGTAGGTGATGGCAGTTGCATTCTGTGTATCGTTGTCTAAGTGTGGGCTCTCGGGTTGCGTTAAGGCTTCCTTTGGGATTTAGTGCTAGCATCGTCGCCCCCTTTGGGAGAGGCCTGTCCTGCTCCTGTGTGCGCTGAGTCACCGATGGGGCCGGCACGCTGCTGTAGCACAGCTAGCTGTGGGGAATGCACTTAAACGTGAAGTTGAAAGGTCACTAAGACGGGGGTAAAAGTTATTTTCAATTACTGGGCTTTTCCCTATGCTCCCTTAGTAACTCCTGAAGCATCTTGCCCACAGGTAGCACCCACTAATTAAGACCTCTCTGTTATCAAGTTGAACTTCAGTGAAATGCTGCCAGGGAAGCTCAGCTTCATTTTCATATTTACACTTAATCCAGATCCCAGTTTCTGATGTTTGGCCAATTGTGCAGGTTTAAAGTAGACATCCTTGGTTCGTTCTCCTGAACACACCAGGAGCTCGTCCTTCGCTCTTTAGAAGCAGTGTGTTAACAAACGTGTGCGTTTTAGAATTTTAAATTTTATTTATATGTGCCTAAAGACCTTGATGATTAAACGGGAGTTGGCCAAAGATTCCGAGTTACGAACCCAGAGTTGGGAAAGATTTTTGCCACAGTTCAAGCACAAAAATGTGAATAAACGCAGGGAACCGAAGAAGAAGAGTGTTAAGAAGGAGTACACGCCATTCCCTCCTCCGCAGCCGGAAAGTCAGGTGAGTGTCGAGTGGTAAATGCCAGGACAGACGAAACTGAGCTGGTTTTGGGAATGTTACTGAGAGTTTAGGTTTGGTGTAGGTGTGTAGGCGTCAGGATGTGAGAACTTGACAGCAAGGGTCTGGGGAGTGATCATCACCTGTGGTAAACTGTTGGGGGCCGTGTCAGGCAGCCAGTGTTCTGTATGTAAAAGTAGCCCAGGGAGTTGACGTTTTTGTTAACATGGTCATGTACTGAATCATTTTAGAAGTCTTAACTCTCATCCATTTGCTTCTAAGTTATGGATTCCTTCACTTTTTACCTTCTCTCTGGTTCTTTTTTTTACAGTCATGGCTGGGATTTCTGTTCCTTTTTTGCCCACCTCTTTTTCATGCGCCTTTGTCTTTCAGCCACACCCTCCCAGCAAAACCCAAAAACTTAGTTTTAGGCCAAAAAATTAAAGTGGAGAAAAGTCCTATCTTTGCATTAAAGTCACTAAGAATTCGTGTCTCCAACCTCTGCTAGGCCTGTGTAGCAGTCCTTTGTGTCTCTCTCCAGCTCCCTCCCACACCAGGCAGACACTGCCATTCTGCGGACAATAATGTTTGAGGCCATCAGAAAAGAATTCCTTTGATCCCCCATCACCCCATCATTCCTTTCTTCCTGCTTGGATTTCATCTATACTTACCTAGAGTCTTGTTTCTTTATTCCCTCTTTGCCTATACCGTAAAATATCCAGTCTTTGCTAGGTTGTTTCTGATAGGAACATCTTATGTTCCTCACAGTCCTGTGTTCAGTTTCCAGGGAAAGTCTAAAGGCCAGGGGGTGGGAGGCATTAGAGAGAGTGAAGATTATGGTGATAAAATGGGAACACCAGGCAGGGGCATCTCCTCAGGGAAAGGAGGAAAAGGCGACCAGATGGGAGATTGGAGCAGGGGTGGGGTGCCAGTGTACCACGCTGTGACTTCTACTACTTTGTGGGAAGTCCTGAAATTAGGAATTGTGATGCCTCTGACTTTTCTCCCTTTTAAAGAGTGCTTTGGCTCTTTAAGATCTGTGCTTCCATGTGGACTGTAGGCTTTTCCCATCTGTGAAGAATACTAACTGCATTCACTCCATAGGTTGCAGTCGGTAGCGTGGGCGTTCATCAGTACTGACTCCTTGATCGATAGGTCGCTGTGGGTAGCGTGGGCGTTCATTAGTACTGACTCCTTGATCGATAGGTCGCTGTGGGTAGCGTGGGCGTTCATCAGTACTGACTCCTTGATCCATAGGTCGCTGTGGGTAGCGTGGGCGTTCATCAGTACTGATTCTATCATTTTCGTTGCAGAGGTCTTAAATTTCTAGTTCAGTACTAACATGTGTGCTATAGGTGGCTCTAACAAATAAGATTGCTTCCAGTCTTGCCCAGCCTGCCGGTCATGTTTTCCAAGACAGCCATGAATGAATGTAGCCCCCTGCATTTGTAGATGAGTTATGTTGTAATATAAAAAGATTGGACACCCTTGAACTTAGGAAATTGTTATTAGGGTGTAAAAAAGCTTTGTATGCTGGTTTTGTATCTTTTCCTGAATTCACTCATCAGTTCTAATAGTATTGTAATGGAGTCCTCAGTTTTTTCTATATAATTACATCTGTAAACAGGTAATTTGATTTCCTGTTTGCCTTTTTTCTTACCCAGTTGCTGTGGCTACAGCCTCTGGTGCTATGCTGAATTAAAGTGTTCAGAGTGGACATCTTCAGTTCTTGATCTTACAGAGCATTTAAGTTTTCCAGTGTGATGTTGACTCTGGATCTCTCATTTATAGCGTTTATGTTGAATTTTATTAATTCCTTTCGCTGTATCCATTGAGGGGACTATGGATTTTGTTTCATTCTGCTTCGGTGTTAGCGTGTATTGATTTGTGAACTGTCTTTGCAAATCTTGATTTACTGGCCGTTCTTTCACTCATATCCCTGCAGGGTAGGAACATTCTCTCCCCTGGCTCAGTAGCCAAGATGTGTTTTTCTTGGGCTGCTGTTGTGGGCTTTTTAATATACTTTATCGCTTGGTGATACCCCGTGTGTTCATGCTCATTCACCCCAAAACGGGTGAATACACCTGTTACTTTGACTCTCTGTACAGGGAGAGGCCAGTCACCTCCATTTGGCTGACTCATAATTATGTTTAAGTCAGCGATGCCTCCCTGGACCTGTCCTTATACCTTTCTGTGACTGTATGCAGCTTATTTTATCTGGCCTGTTTGTGGGTCAGTGTCCTTGTGGAGCTGTTAACAAGGGTACAACTACAAGAATTAAGACAATGACTTTGTGTTCCTTCTCTTCTTCCCTTTCTGAGACAGGGTCAAGCCCTGTCGCCATGGCTGGCCTTGAGTTCAGTCCTCTCACCTTAGCCTCTGGGTACTGGGACCAAAGGCCTGCTAGCCTCACCTGGCTTGCATCTTTTCACTCTTCTGTGCCATGGCTTCTGTCCGTTCTAAGTCATGTTCCACCTTCTTGGAGTCTCAAGTTCCACCCCTTCACCCTGAACCTGTCTGATTCCTCACTCTTTTCTGAAACCCTGACTTTGGTCCTACCTGAGTTAATGAGATTGTGTTTCACCAACAGCTTCTGTCCTATCTCCATGCTTGTATTAGCCTCAGTTCACACTTCCCTCCTCTGTTACCAGCTAGTTAGAGTGTTGATTCCAGTTACCCCAGGATGCCGTGGCTTATTGGGAAAGCACCTTCATCTGTATTTTTCTGATCTGTGAACCCTGTCTCTCTGATAGATTGATAAAGAGTTGGCTAGTGGCGAGTACTTTCTCAAGGCGAAACAGAAGAAGCGGCAGAAGATGGAAGCAATCAAGGTGAGGCTCCGAGGGTTGCTCACAACATTCCCAGCAAAGTTAGGTACCGCTTGTGTTTACTAACGTGTTTCTCCTGGTGTAGGCCAAGCAAGCAGAAGCTCTTACGAAGAGGCAGGAAGAAAGAAACAAGGCTTTCATTCCCCCTAAAGAAAAGCCGGCTGTGAAGCCAAAGGAAGGTAAGTAACCCTACATGCATGTCCATCTCACACACCTAGGCAAAGTGGTACGTAATCAAGGCTTTTATAATCTAGGGGTGCTGCATGTAGGACCCCACAAGCCTCTGCCCTGGGCTGGAAAGATGTAAATTGAGAGCTTTCTGTTGCCCCTATGAAGACAGAGCTGCCAGGCTGCAGGCCTTTGCCAGCTGTGGCTTGGAAGCTGATTTCTGTGTTAGCTCGCACTTCACACCTTAGCTTAAAAGCAAAGCCACAGGAAGGTCTCGATCAGGTGTCTGGCTGCATTCTGATCCACCCTCTCCATTTTCTTTGCCTCTGGTGACGCTTGTCAGAGCAACCCTCCAAAGGTGACATTTTTCTTTAAGTTTCAGTAATTATAATTCCTACTACAGTAATGCAGTTGGTTCAGAGTGGAGGTCTAAAATGTCTGTACCTCCAGTGTCTGGTACATTGTCTTTTGATTCTCTGGTGATTGGAAAACTGAAGCTACTTTAAGGGAAAGTTGTACCCTCTTAAAATTGCTTTCTGTATTAGCCTTTTGACACCAGTGCTACAGTTTGGCCTGTTAAGATCACCAAGTGCTATCACAACAAAATCATGTTAAATAAGCCTTGTTAAAATTACTGAAGCTAGGAGGACTATACTGAATACTTTTTATGGAATCCAATTCTAAATCATTTTGTGTGCAATATAGAAAATGACATACTAATGAATACTCAAAGAAAGGAGTTGACTGTAATTGAGTTTATGCCATTTCAGCTGTATGATTTGTTTTCTCAAAGTTCCTTGACAGGTCTCTTAAGGTGATCTCTTAATTGTTAAAAAATAGATAATTTGAAATTTATTTTCTTTTAAAATTTTGCAGCTCCTACTGAAACTAAGATTGATGTGGCGGCTATTAAGGAAAAGGTTAAGAAAGCAAAGGCCAAGAAACTGGGAGCTCTTACAGCAGAGGAAGTTAAACTTAAGATGGAGGCTGACGAAAAGAAACAGAAGAGAAAAAAGTAACACTGGAAAAAAATCTGGAACTGAACTTTGAAAGGCGTTTCCTTTCATAAAGGATTTTGAGACGGCTTTCGCTGCCTTTCCTGGCAGTGGTCATGCTCATAAAGTCATCAGTGGTCATGCTCATAAAGTCATGACTAGAGTATTGTCTGCTCATGGACAGGCTTTGTAAATACATTCATATGTATTCTAAAGTTTCTGCGAGATGATGATAGATACCGATGTACATTGTGCCCAATCAATCTAGACATTATTTTAGGAATACCTCTTTTATATAGTTTTTGGAACAAGATTATTGATCAAATCCAATGTCTGTTGCCATTGGCTAGTCTTTATAAACCATACCCAAAGCAGTTGGTTTTGATGAAAATAAATGCAAGATTTCCACTGCTAATGGCAACTATTTTGGCTTCTTTCTGTAATTTTATTCCAGGATAAAACAACCCACAAACAGAAAAGCCAAGACTCTAAATCAAATCTCACTTTTAACTCTGAAAAATGTCTATGGGGGTCTAATCTGCATGTGCCCGCTGAGGCCAGGCCCTCCACAAGAGCAGCAAGTGTTTTTATCTCTGCGCCGATAGGGCAATTGGCCTTAGAGTTAAAGATGTATTCTGCAAATCTGAACCCCAGGGAATCTGTTTCTTGCTGAAAGCCTACCTGTGGCAACCTTAATAAGACAGTTTACCTCTTTGTACATTTAGGAAACTAAGCGGTTTTCCTAAGGCATTACTGAAACATTTTTCTCAAATGTTTTACAATAGCCACTTATAAGTTGCCTGCCAACGATGGCATTAGTAGTCCAAAAGAACTAAATTAGGGTATTTGTGCTTTACCAAAATGGTAATTATGACAGACAGTAAGAGAAGGACTGCCTTAACAATGAGAAAGAGAGATGTGTATCTGTTCCGTAGATATATGGGCCTTCCTGGGTAGTCGCCAGAGTAGTAACCTGTGAGACAAACAGAGTGTGCTTTAGAGTTTCTCATGTGCTGACCCAGTCCACAGTGCCCAAACAGTTAAAAGTTTGCATACATACATGAGACACGGTCTCTTCGTGGGTTAACTGTAAAAGCAGAATTAAAAGGTTAGGTTTTGATTTACATCTTGATAACCATGAACTTGATATGGCTTTCATTACAGTGATTGTGGTGGTTTGAAAGAAAATGGCCCCCAAAGGGGGTGGCATGAATGGGGGTGTGGCTTTGTTGGAGGAAGTGTCACTCTGGGGGTGATATGGGAAGTCCTGTTATGTGTTGCTTTTATTGATTAATAAACCACTTTGGCCTGTGATAGGGCAGAGTAGAGCTAGGCAGGAAAACTAAACTGAAAGCTGGGGGGAAAGTAGGTGGAGTCAGCGAGACGCCATGTAGCCCCTGCCAGCCACTGCTGAAGGAGACAACCGAGAACCTCATGAGTTAAGATGTAAGAGCTAGCTAGGAATACACTACAGTCATTGGGCAAGCAGTGTTGCAAGTAATACAATTTCTGTGCGGTTATTTTGGGTCTCGGCCAACAGTGGGAGTGGGCTTTGAGGTCTCCTATGCTGAAGCTACTCCTGGTGTCAAAGACCATTTCCTGTTGCCTTCTGGTCAAGATGGAGCTAGCACAATGTCTGTTTTTATGCCACTATGCTCCGCACCATGATAATAATGGACTGAACCTCCAAAACTAAGTAAGCCACCCCAATTAAATGTTTTTCTTGTAGAGTTGCTGTGGTCATAGTTTCCTTTTCACAACAATAAAAACCCTAAGACTGATTTTCAAAGGTCAACGAAGTTTTTGCTATTAATTCAACTTATTCAGTTCCTATAAAAAGACTGAAAAAATAAGTGAATTTTCGTGTTCTACCACAGTTAATGGAAAAAGTATTTAACATGCCACAGCCACCAGATGAATCTTATTTTTTGGGCTATGGTTGAAACTAAAGGTTAAAGCATGTTTTGTTTTAAATAATAAAATTAAAGTTACTTCCTAAGCCCCTCACCAAGAAGAATGATAGATCCTGTTTATGATCCAATGCAGTGGAGCATCTGACCTAGAGAAAGAGACATGACTGTGACTTTTGCTGAGATCCAGATTTTTATACTCAGCACTGGGAAAGAAAAGTGCCCTAATTGCTTTGGCATTCTAGAAGCTTTCCTCTACCTGTACTGCTAATTAAATGCCTGGATGGAACCATCTGGAATTTGTTCAGGGCACTCGCCACCTCTCTCTGGTCATCGTACCTGAGAGCCGCCACTATGCTAACCTCTCCTGACAACTACACCCATGAACTTGCTGTGTGCTTGTTCTAGATTTTCCCTGTGCATCTGCAGAGATGTAGGTCTGCTTTCAACTACAGAAACAAATGGACATCCATGCCCTGGCTAAGACCACCTGATGCGTGACAGGCATGTTCAGGCATTCACACAGTAGTCTCGCATAATGAATGGTAAACAGTGGATTTTATTTCCTCATCTAATACTATAATATGTCCATTAGGTTAAATAAGAGCTCTTACCTTACAATTTTTACCCTCTAAAACCTCACAGTAAAAGTTTTTTTTCCAGTTGGAAACACTTATTCAGTATTGGTACAGAAGAAGCGGAGTGCTTCCAAACAGGCCAACATTGCCATTTTAAAAAGTGTAGAACTTAAACTTTGTAAATATGAGTGACAGCCTAGAGGTTAAATCATCTCAAGTAAATGGTCTTGTATGCACCATGCAAGTTTGTGTGTCTTTGGACTACAGCCCTAATCTGTTCTATCAACCATAGACACCATGTCAAGTTAGAGCTCTAGAAGTTCTGACATCAATAGCAATTTTGTAGGGTGGCAGATATGGAGATGTGTAATCATTCAATGAGCTATCAGGTGGTAGTGTTGTCATTTTACTATTGAGATGGATACAGAGTGACGGTCAGGGTCGCAGAGATAGAGCTGTCATTAGACTGGCACTTAGCACCTTGGTTCTGAGAAGAACTTAACTGCACATGTGTGCATGTTACTAGGTTTCCAACTGCACATGTGTGCATGTTACTAGGTTTCCTGATGAGACTGCTGTGTATGAGTAAATAATAATAATGCATTAGGAGAAAATGGGTTAGGTGCATATTTCATACCTGAAAAATTTAGTGTTTAAATGGGGGGAAAGGGGGGCAATTTACCAAAATTTAGGTCTGGAAGGGACCTTGAGAATGGCAGTGAGAATGCTGCTTACCTTAATTTTTTTGTTTTTGTTTTGAGTTTGGGTTTTTTTGCTTTTGTTATTTATTCTTGGTTTTGTTTTTCATAGTTTACTAAGGCTATTATTCACTGTTTATATTGTCTGCCCTTTCAAAGTCTCTTTTGAGAAAAACTTTTTATAAATAAAAAAGCAATTTCCAACTGTAAAACACACACACTTCTAACAGGATTCATACAGTAGCCCTCCTTCCTCCTAAGCACCCCTTATTCTGGCCTTGCACCCATGAGGCAGTTTGTCAGAGGTATCACACAAAAGAACCGTGGGTTTGCATTACTGTGGTAGCTTCAGGTTCCTTTCATACCATGGGACAATGGACATCTTAAAGGACACTCCCTTAAGCTTATGTATGGTTCTAGAACAGTAAGCTGTTGGCTTGTTACAGGTCTCTAGAAAATAGCTACCAGGATAAACAAATACCTATACCTTAATTCTATGGTGAGATTTTATTATCTTACTTACTGCAGAGATTGTTGAAACACCTGTCATCTTTTGGGCAATCACTGCAAGTGGTTCCTTGCTTGTATGGCCACGTTGGGTAATTTCCTCTGTGAAGCAGAAGACAGTTAGTGGAGGCCCTCGACACAATTGTGCTTTACTCTGAATGCCTGACCAAGTCCAGAATAAGATGGATGGAGATTCAGGAGGCTAATAAAATGTCTAGAGACGGAAGCAAGCAGAAGTGTGCTAATATTTGGAGGGTGTATAATTTATGCCATCTCATTTAACTATGATCACTCTGAGAATGAATTATTTTTGTTTCTATTTAGCAGGTAAGGAAACTGAAGATCTGGGAGATTAATATCTCAGTTTATATATGAGTCAGGAGGAAATCTAGAAGTGTCTTATGTTGGATTTTTTTTCTACTTAACCCAAACACTGCCTATCCTAGAAAAACAATTCCACATTCTCTATATTTTCAATGGACCTATAGTTTATACTAGATACACTATTGGGCTGGGATAATGAACAGCAAAAGAAAACGATGGGAACATTAGAAACAATTCATTTGCATATAAACAATGATGTGAATAGTAACGGATAATTACTGTGATGAAAGAGCTAAGGTGCAGGGAGAGCTCTGGAAAATGCCTGCCATGCAACCCCAAAGACCCCATGTTCATTCCCCAATATTTTCTAAAACGCCGAGAGTGGCGGTGTGTGTTTGAAGTGCTAGGCAGGTGGGTCTCTAGAACTCACTGATTGACCAGCGAGCCCCAGGTCCCAGTGAGTGATATCATCGAAAGATGGTTCAGTGGTTATGAGCCCCTGCTCCTTCAGAGGACATGGGTTCAGTTCCTAGCACTCACGTGTTGCTTCACACAACAATCCATGACTCCTGACCTTGGTTCCAAAGGATCCAACTCCCTCTTCTGACCTCTGAAGGCACCAGGTACACACATGGTACATATAGAAATGTGCAAGTAAACCAAACACATGAGCAAATCTAAAGTAAAAACCATGCATACCAACACATACATGTGCGCCTACACACGTGCCATCTAACCCCCACACCAACATACATGTGTGCCTGCACACATGTGCATCTCCTTACCCCCACACCAACATACATGGGCGCCTGCACACATGTGAATCTACCCCCCACACCAACATACATGGGCACCTGCACACTTAAGTCTGTACACCACACAAACGTGTGCCTGCACGTCTGTACGCCCATACCAACTTACATGGGTACCTGCACACATATGTATTGTACCCCCACAACAACATACATGTTGACTTGCACACATGTGCATCTGTACCCCCCTCCAACACCACTGTTTTTGTAATTATTAGAACCAAGCAGCAAAATGTCTATTTCTGGTCTGACCACAGGCTTCTGTGTATGCATGACTCACAAACACAGTAAAGTAGAATTGCTTTTCTTGTTGCCAGAGGGGACAAACTGTTTCCACCTGAAAAACTCAACCGGCAAAAGAAATGAATTAATATGAACTGAGCAATTCCACCGTATTTTGTTTTAAGTGTGGGAAGTATTCTATGATTTTAATAAAATAAGTTACTATCAATCCTCCTTTCTTGTATTATCAATATATCAATTTATGTTCCTGGTAAGCATTTTAATCTTGCTACTCTTAAAGATGAAGGCCTTCGTAGTGTTAATAAAGCTCACACACATACACATACATACCGGGAAAATGTATTAGAATACTAATGGAGTGTGTCTCCGGGTATAGAATTTAAAGGTCTTGCGATTTTTCTTTATACATTTTCTATAGTGAAGATGCATACCTGTAATAATATATTTTTAGAATTTAATTCAGGCACTTACGCTGGTCCATAGTTGCATATAAAATGTGCTCCATTGGAAAGCTTTTCAAAGTTACCAACTGTAGGGCAAAATTGCACTGCACAGCCAACCTTGTAACTATCTGCCCAAACAACCTGAAAGTACAGGAGAGTATCTTAGCATAGAAATGAATAATTGATTATCGTCAGGGCTTCATAATTATGGGAAGGAACTCTAGGGGTACAACATTCTTTACCAGGGAAATTTTAGGTGCTCAAATTCCAATGAATACTCTGAGCCAGAAGCTCTCAGCTGTGGTCACAAACTCTTTGGGGGTCACAGGCTCAGCTATTCTACATATCAGATATTTATATTATGATTCATAGCAGTAGCAAAATTACAGTTATGAAGTAGCAATTAAAATAATTTTATGCTTGGGGGTCAGCACAACATAAGGAACTGTATTAAAGGGTCACAGCATTAAGAAGGTTGAGAACCACTGCTCTAAGCAATGGGAAGCTACAGCAATGAAATAAAACAGGGTAACCTGATGGAAGAAAGCACCTGATTCAAAGGGATGTTAGGGGAGACCTCCAAAATGCCTTTTGAAGTGAGACGCGAGTGATGAGGATGTGGACTGAGAACAAACATAGAAGACATGACAACGGACAACATCCATTCTCAGAGATAAAGTTTCCTGGAGTGCAAGTCGCCCGACATGTTAGAGCAGCAGGAAAAGAAAAAGCAAAGTGGGGGTGCAAGGAAGAGGAGCAGACCAGAGGAATTCTGTTAAGAAAATACTCTTTCTGGCATCTTAGCAAGGTCCACTCGGTGCTTAGGAAGTGAACTGAGAAGAGCAAGGGGAGGAGGCGGCAATTCTGGACACAGTGTAAAGAGTGAACACATACTGGGCCGTGGTGGTGCACGCCTTTAATCCCAGCACAGGACAGGCTCCATCGCTACAGAGAAACCCTGTCTCAAAAAAAAAAGAGGAAGGAAGAAAGAACCTAGCAAAATTAGTTATGAAGTAGCAAGTAAAGGCACCTCACTCTTGGGTAATGAAATTCCTAGAAACTGATGGAGGTCACGTCTGACAGGTGTAACTGAAAACATTTTGTTTTAAATATGGGAAGCATTTGGGTTTGGGACCCAAGTGATGTTTATTGAGACAGAAACCTAGGGAACAATCCAGGTGGGTAGGAACGTGGGCACAGGGTTCTCTGCTCAGAACATGTTTATTTGGAGCTGCCCAGTAAAGGCTGGCAGAGCTGCTGGCCTTAAACATCTGCAGTTCAGAGGATGGGATAGCAACAGAGATAGAAAACTGGAGGGCACAAGGCTAAATCAGACCATATAGGCAAAGAAAACACGGGGTAACTGCAAACCTGGGTTAAGGAAATACAGTAGCAGTCACTAAACAGATGTAAAATGTGGTCCCTGATGTAGAGGAAATGGAGAACAGAGCTGGTTCCCAAGGAGCCAGCTGTGTTGTCAAACTGGGTCTCGTGCTCACAGGAGCTCCAGACTTAGTTTAAGTCAATATGCTGCTGCATAGTTAGCACCTTCGGTAGTTCTGTCTCTCTCTCTCTCTCTGTCTCTCTGTCTCTCTCTGTCTCTCTGTCTCTCTGTCTCTCTGTCTCTCTCTCTCTCTCTCTCTCTCCCTCTCTACAGGGTTTCTGTGTGTAACAGTCCTGGCTGTCTTGAAACTCACTCTGTAGACCAGGCTGGCCTCGAACTCGCAGAGATCCACCTGCCTTTGCCTCCTGAGTGCTCGGATTAAAGGCGCGTGCCACCACTGCCCGGCTCTTCTTCATTCCACCTCCTCATTTCCCACCTATTCCCATAAATCATGTGGCTCATCTTGACTAAGAATGAGAAGTATCAAAATTGCCAAAAACATTGGAGAATCTAACTAGCTCTTAAAGACAAACCAACCATTTATACTTTAAAATTAACTTTTTGCCATCATTATCAAGCCATTTTTGTGCCAAGAATTATGCCAAATATGTGGGCACAGTGGTCACCTAGGGCCTGCAGACAGAGGCCATCACAGAACTGTTCCATAGAGCTCTGTTCACTATTAATGGTTCTAATACATGGGCTAGGACCATTCCTCTCAGAAAGTGGAGCTGAGCTGGAGCTTCTTTGGGGGCCACAGATATGTCTTTAAACATGGAACAGAGTCCTGTGCGAGCCAAGAGTAGAGGAGAGTCATCCACAGAACTACAGCGGTAGCCAGTCTGTTTACGTTAGGAAAGTACATTATCACTCCCCAAGGAAAGAGAGGAGGGAAGGAAAAAGAGCCAGCCAGGGATGGAATCTGAAATCCCCTAAGGTCTTCAGATGGGGCAAGGGTTACAGTCACGTGGGTAGGAACATCTGCCTTTGGCAGACTGACTTTCCCTTGCCTGGGGAGCTGGAAGAACCTAGAAAAGGTGTTCCTAGAATCTCAGAGACAAGAAACTGTGCCCTCCTTTGTCTAAGAGACAGTCCCTTCTTCGTGACTGAAAATGAATGCTCCCTGAGGAACAGATCTCTAAGTACCTGAAGCTTAGAGTCCAATGCAGGGAGCTCCAGTCTTGACAGGAACTGAAATGCCTTGGACGTCTCTGTTGAGACATTAAAACTTTGTTGTGTTGTGGAATGTTATTTTAAGGTGTGTTATATTTGTTTATGCTATGGAATATTTAATGATGCAAAGATGCATTGCATTTGTTTAACTCTGAAGCTGTTTCTTTACCTGATTGGTCTAATAAAGAACTGAATGAACAATAGTAAGGCAGGAGGAAGGATAGGCAAGGCTGGCAGACAGAATAAATATGAGAAATCTGGAGAGAATAAATAGAAGGAAAGAGAGGCACAAGAAAAGGAGGAGGACATGAGGGGCCAGCTACACAGCAAGAAGTGAAAGAAAAGATACAGAAACAGATAAAAGCCCAGAGGCAAAAGACATAGGGGACAATTTAAATTAAGAAAAGCTAGGTAGAGACCTGGTGGTGGCGCACGCCTTTAACCCCAGCTCTCAGGAGGCAGAGGCAGGTGATCTGAGTTTGAGGCCGGCCTGGTCTACAGAGCAAGTTCCAGGACAGGCTCCAAAGCTACAGAGAAACCCTGACTTGAAAACAAACAAAAAATCTAGCTAGAAGCAAGCCAAGCTAAGGCTGGGCATTCTTAAGTCATAACAAGCCTTTGTGTGTGATTTATTGGGGAGCTGCTGGCAGGCCCCCAAAGAGTAAAGAGTGAAAGAACAACTACGTTGTTGGGCCAATGTGACCCTTGTACTTAACTTTCCAATCACTTCTGTTTTATTCTGAAATTTTCAATTTTATTCATTTCATTGGTGACTTGTTTTATCTGAGATGTAAAGAATTCTGTGCCCCACAGCAGACTTACTAAGTGAGAAACACTGGTGTTCTCACACAATTCCATTTCAACTCTATTTCAACAGCTCCTTCCAGGTGCTCCTTCCTCATGCCAGGAGTCCCACGTTACCATTCCTGCCTGTTACCTTAGCTCTCTCAGCATTTTGTTTAATCTCTTAGTCTTTCAGCACTTTCTTCCATAGTGTTTCCAGATTTCCTTCATCTATGGATGCACTTTTTCAGAAATGTGCAAATATTGCTTAGCATGCATGGTATGCTTTAGTTAGTATGTTAGCTGTTAGTCACTGATGCAAATTTCAGAAGGAAGGCATATTCCAGGCCATGATCTCAGGGTGTCCTAGGCCATGATCTCAGGGTGTTCTAGGCCATGATCTCAGGACATGGTCAGTTGTCTTCATTGCCTTTAGGTCTGTGATGAGGGTCATAAAAACTTGTTACACTTTGTGTTGTCCATTTAATCAAAGAGAGAAAAGAGGATAAAGTTCCTATATCCCTTTCAAATGAATACCCCTATCTTCATTTGCCTGGACCCCACCTAAGTAAAGCTTTCACTACTTCCCTACAGTGCTTCAGGCCTTTAGGAGACCTTGATGATCTCAACCCTAACAGTTTTCAAAGTTGGGTTTAACTGGATACGATACTTCACGGCACTTGGGGAGCTGAAACAGGAAGCTCACTCTGAGTTCAAGGCCTACCTAGGCTACACAGTGAATCTCAGGCCAGTCTGTCTGGGCCATAGCATTGGTCCTGTTGTTATCTTTACCTAAGAGTCAAAGGAGCAAGCCAGGGTCACACAGTGTCAGGGCAGGAATCTGAACTCAGATCCAAATTGAATCTGAAACTTTCCCCCTAGTGAATCCTTTAAACAAAAACGGGAAGTTGCTAGCCTGTCTCCAGTGACTATACAGGTAAAATGTTGAATTAGCGTGTCAAATACTGTACTGTTCACAGAGAGACACTCAATCTGAACTCATGCCCCATACTCTGTACCAGCTCTCATTGGGCAACAGATATAAACAACATCATTTGCATAAAGATGAGGTAAGTAGAGGTTACAATCCCCACTTTAGGTAACTTTCCAGCAGGAAGCTGGAGTGACCGAATTGTCCTGAAACCCACAGCATGGTCTCTTCGAAGGCTCAAACAGGAATTGTAGCCAAGATATAGCACCATCCTCTTCCAATGTGAATTGTTAGCAAAGATTAGCGATCAGGATCTAATTTTCTAAGTGCTTACCAACAAGTGCTGGCCCAGATTCCTCCACATCACCCTCTGAGAAATTAACTTACAGGCCCATACTTTATTGTGTTGCAGTCTCAGAGATACGAGTCAAGAGAAACAGGAGTGAGGCAGGGAAGGCAGGATACGGTTGGAAATGGTTTCTGGCTCTCAGGCTGGCTCCCTCTGATTTGGGGAGACACATGTGTGCATGATTAGCACAATGCAAGACACCCAACACAGGCCGTGTGCGCAAAGAAGACACAGAAACTATATAGCCAAGGGCCGGCACAGTGTTCCACACTGCAAGAGAGGTATGACTTTCCTCTTGAAAAGGGGAATTTGTCAAATGAAAAGAAAGGCTTTAGGATCAATTAACCAGGTATAGAAGGTGTACAATGTATATGAATAAGCCTGTTGCTTTAGTCGAATTTTAAGTAACTGAGCATGCAAAATACGTGGCCCTCAGAAGATGGCTCACTTTATAACAGACTTGTAAGCCACACTTGTACCCCTCATCCCAGGGAGTCGCAATAGGAGGAGTAAGGTCAGGTTCCTGTCATACAGACTTGAGGTAGCAGAAACTTCCCTAAAACATCTCCCTTTACATCCACGGGGGGAAAGGAGGGCTTATACTTCGGACATGAGAAGACTAACTTCCAAAATCATATCTGTCTCTCATATAGATATGAGATCAAATTAGTGGTCCTAACATCTTCAGTAGAGGATGTAACTCTTGATACCATTTTGTGAGCATGGATTTTACACCTTTTGATACTGAAAGGCTCGTTCAGTTCTTACCACAAGCATAAAAGGGAGGTTCTACCATCCATATGTCACCCAAGCATCAACAGATTGAGTTGGAGATCTTATGATGCTTCCCTAAAGCCACTTAGCTAGTGAGAGAGTTCAGATTCGCTTATCAGAGGCACTGCAAGGCTTTAAGTAACCTAACATGCAGGCAATGCATATGACCTTATCCATGTAACTAATTCTCCAAGTACATTTTCCTCTTATATTTATAATTTATAATATAGTCATATTTATAATACTAGCTCATTATATATTTTCTCAACTCCACGTTCAGTTTTCTACCTTTAAAAAGGTGATTCTAAGAGGCTGTAGGGATATACTTACCTGAGTGTAATGACCACAAACACCCGTGCATCTCCTAGTCCTGAAGTCATAGTGATTGACTTCATCATACCAGGATGAGATGGCTGAAGATACTGAAAAGAGGCTTAAAGATCCAGTCCAGATATTTTCTCCCACTGTGGCGAAGTTCGGGTGCAGCCGTGATTTCAGCCGTGGGTTGTGTTTAAACTGGCAAACTTTTGCCCACGATTTTGCAATGCGGGCTAGTTCCGAGTCCCAAGACTGAAAAATAATTCAACGATATAGGAGTCAAGGAAGAAATCTCTTGCTCAAAACTGACAACGCAAGGCCTTTTGCCTGCTCATCCAGATGTGCAGAGCCCACCGGATACTACTTACTTTCTTCTCACCCGGTTCTGCTTCCTTTTGGAGTAGGAGTCAAAGTGGCAAATGAAGGGTGGTGAGAATTGCAGAGAAGCTACAGCCTAGAGTAACTAGTTTCAGCCTGCTCACTAGGGCAAGAATATGAAGTCATCAGGTCAGAGATTAGGACTAGGAGAGGAGAAGCAGAAACATCCGTGCCTGCAGGCGACATGGAGTGATAACCACAAGTGCTAAGAGCTGGAAAAGTCCAGTGAAGAAGCAGGATAAACAGAGATTAGCAAGCTACCCTGTGGTAGCTTCTGTATGAAGTAGTAGTGAACTTGCTAAGAAACAAAACAAAAAAGAAAGCTCCAGAACAGTTCCATTCCGGTAGTCCTCCGACAATAAAATATGTAGGAATCAACCTTACCACAGGGGTGAAAGACCTCTACAATGAGAACCAAACACTGAAGACAGATACTGTAGAAGACACTAAAGTAATGGTTCTCCGCCTGGGGGTCATGACCCTTTTGGGGGAGAAGGACCCTTTCAGAGGTAGCATATCAGATATCCTGATTATCATATATTTACATTATGATTCACAACAGTAACAAAGCTACAGTTATGAAGTAGCAATGAAAGTAATTTTATGGTTGGGGGTCACCATGGCACGCGGGACTATATTGAAGGGTCGCAGCATTAGGAAGGTTGAGAACCACTGCTCTAGAGAGTGGGAAGGCTGTTCATGCTCATGGATTTTTTTTAAATATATTTTGAAATGGCAGTACCGATGAAAGATGTTTACAGATTCACTTCACTGCTAATGCTTCCTTCCTAAAGCTAGAAAGAAAAAAAGCCAGAAAATTAACACAGAAACACAAGAGACTCCATATGCCAAAGGACTTCTGAGCGAAAGTATCGCCACTAGAGGAATTGTCAGTCTGGACTTCAAAAATATAAAGTATGGTCAGAAAGGAGTCTACTGAAAGAGGACACCAGAGAAATGGTGCTGACTGGGGGAACTGGATACGCACACACGGAAGCATGAACCTGGGTTCTTCCGGTGTGTAAAAAACCAAGTCAGAAGGTGTCACAAAAAACTTTAAGATGAGACCTGAAACTGCCACAGCCAATGCCTCAGTTTCGCTTCCTCTTTTTTCTATCTGTAGCTCTTTCTTTCTTTTTTGACTAATTGCTTTGGCTAAGATTTCAGTATATGAGACATGGGCGATAATTTTCTGAGTAGGGCTTCAGTAGCTTGGGAAGTAAGAGAAAATGACAATAGTAACGGCAGTGAGATTGCATCAACTAAAACCCATGGGCACAGTGGTGGCATTACCAGAGCCAAGTGACATCTTAAAGGAGGCAGAGAAATTGAGTGTCATGGTACGTGTCTTTAAATACAACAGTGAAGGTGGGATGCAGAGCATCAGACAGATCCCATCTACATATCAAGTTCCAGGCTAGCCAGGACTGGTGAGAGTGTATCTCAAAAAGATAAAAGGCAGAAAACATTTTCCAGATACTCATCCACCAATGGATTAATCTCCAAAAAGTATAAAGAACTAAAAGTGTTGAACGCGAACAGAATGAAAAAGCCAGCAACCAACAGACAACTGAACCACACAGAGTCCTCAGAGGAAGTGTAGATCAACACCCTGAGCCATTAGTGGTGTGCAAAGGGAAAACACACTAACAGCACATCTTACCCTAGCCAGTACAATATTTAATTCAGAAAATAAACGGCATCAAAAACGTGGGTGGGGAAAAGTCCTAATAGGAACACCACTGTGGAAATCAGCATATAGGGTCATCAAAAAACATAGATGTAAGACTATCGTGTGATTCCGCTATAGCATTTTTAGGCAGATCTATCTACAGGAATCTACACTTCAGAGATATCTGCATATCCATGTCTATTGTGGTACTATTGACAATATCCAAGCTCTGGATTACATCTGATTGTTCACAAATAGACGAAGGGATGAGGGAAGTGTGTGTATGTGCGTATTTCTATACATACTGTGGAGTATTGCGGGGTCAAACTTAGGACATTTGCAGGAAAATGGATGGACTGGAGATCGCCGTGTTAAGTGAAATAGAGCAGATTCTGAAGAGGCGCAGGATCAAAGAGCCAGAGGACCAGAAGGCCAGAAGGGCAATAGGAGGAATATAATCAAAGCACGTTTTAAGAAATTATCATAATAAAGCCACCATTATTTTATACAGAACATGAAAAAAAGAAAAACAATCCTTAAGACACAGAAAGAACCTTCACACATACTAACAGGAAAAGAAGTGGCAGCGAGGAGAAGTCTGCGGCTCGAGGCTGGCCAAAGGGAAGTATCCAGAAAGAACTGAACCATGCCCGCCTGTGGCATTGCTTAAGACGGAGTTGGAGGGAGGGATCCATTGTGTGGGCTCTGATCACACGCCAAGTGTACTGCACACAATAATTACAAGAAAAACAACAACAAAAACAACAACAAAAAAAAAACGTTCGGGGTTACCCAGAATTCACACCCAGCTTAGCACAGGCGGGCTGGCTCTGACGGATGCAGGCCACAAACACTGTTCACACACTTACCATGTACAGCATGTTCCCGGCTGTCGGGTTCACTTTGGACCGGCGCTGGTTGTGGATTTGAACACATTGTTGGATGAAATCCTCATTGGTTATATCTGGCAAAGTACTTGCGGTATACGAAGAACTAGAAACGGAAGAAGCCATCCAGACCATTATAGCAAGAGTGGCCTGCATGATGCCTCTGGCTGCGGTTGGACCTAGAACCCAGAGCCCCTGGGTTCTGATAGAAGGCTTGGTTCTCTCAGTTTTCAGACTTTTTTTTCTGTGCTGGAAGGTTGAACCCAGGGTCGATTGTGTTGGGCAAGGGCTCTGCCCTTCAGCTACATCTTTAGCACCCTGCTTCTTTGTGACCAGCCTCACCAAGCACAGTTGACCTCAGCTGGAGAAGTCTGAAAGCAGAACGAACGTTGAGTCGTTGTGAAACTCACGAGCTGGATTTCTCCATATATGGCTTGCAGCTCAGTTTGTTGTTAACCCTGTCCCCGTCGGTGCTTCTCGGTGACAGGGCACCTACAGAACACAGATTCTTGTTAGGCGGCATCAAGCCTTGAGCTGAGGTATTTACAAAGGAATTTCTGTGGGCTCCAGAAATAAGTCATGTGTTAGTCAGGCTTCTCTAAAGGAACAGAAATGACAGACTATATGTATTCACAGGGGATCTGTTACACTGGCTTAGAGGATGTGGCCTGAGGGGTCCCACAATGGTTGACTCATGCCAGTATAGGCGAGACGCTGGTCGTTGTTCAGTCTCTGAGGCGGGATGTCGCAGAAGTCAAATTCTGGAGTTGGTGCCCTGGAGGATTCCTGAAGAGCTGCTGGCTTTCAGTCTACACTGGACCCCTGAAGAAGCCGAGTTTAACACCAACCACAACAGGAAATGAAGGAACTTACCAGACAAGAGGGGAGGCGGAGGCAAGCAAACAAAAAGTAACTTTCTTCCTGGTTCCCCCCTATTTTTTTTATTTTAAATGTGATATATCACCAGAAGGCAGAAGGCGTGGCTCAGATTTAGAGTGGGTCCTCCTGTTACAAATGATCTGATTAAGAAAATTCCACCCAGGAGTGCCCAGCTGCCTAGGTTTGTTGATTCCAGATGTAGCCAATGTGACAGTCAGGATTACCAACGCAAATCTCTACCAAAGGACCTGCCAATGTTTTTGCAAAACCTTTTTTGTTGGAATCCTCTGTGCAAACAGTGGTGGGAATACAATGGTCCCTGATTTATCAGTGTCTGAATGAGCACCTGCCAACAGACACTTTCTGATTCAGATACAGTGGTAAAGTTGAAGTTACAAGGTATGCACAGTTAAGAGATAAGAGTAATAAACTCAAACAATTAAGGGTGTTTACTGATAAACTTGCCAGCATCACCACTATATGCATTGAGACCATTAAGTAAAATAAAGGTTTCTAGGATGTGGACAGCAATACCTAAAGTTTATCTGAAAAAAAAATAAAACCTCTGTTTTGTTATTAAAACAGTTATTAAGTGACCAATAACTAATGGCCCAAATGACAGTATGTATATACTGGACACAGAAAGCAAATTTAGTGCCAAATTTAATGGTTGCTTGAGCACCCACCCCCATGGCACACATGCAGCTCCCAAGACTTTATCTTGAAACTTGCCCTAATTTTCTTTCCGTTGCTGGGACCAAACATGGGGCAGAAGAACTTGTGGGAGGAAAGGGTTTATAATGTGGTTAAGACTTTGTGAAGAACTCAAAAGTAGAACTGTGAAACACACACACACAGGCATGCTTGGAGAAGGAGGCAGGGAGTA
>LOEQ01011503.1:2945-30304 GCA_001685075.1 Bramus lutescens
GCGCGCATGTGCGCTGAGACCACGCAGACCTCGCTAGGATTCTCCGGAACTCATTTTGTATTTTAGACGTAGTAGCCGGCGGGATTAGAGAACCGTTCAACTTCCGGTGCCGCCGGAAGCAATTTCGCGATGGCATCTGCGGACGAGCCTGCTAAAGCAGCTCGAAAAAATGACTCTCAAAAGCCGAAGCAGAAGCGCGAGAACCAAGGTGAGACAGTGTGAGGAGCGAAGCCTGGAGCTGGTAGATCTTAAAGCAATCGTCTTTTGTTTCTTTAGCTGCAGACGTGTGTTAACTCCTTTAGACTGTGAAGTGCCCTCAGTTGGGATTGCCGATAATTGGGGGGTGTGGACTGCGCCGGCCACGTGTTTCTAACCCAGTGCTTTTGCCAGGGGCACCCCTGACAAGGAGAGCTGATGTGCATTCTGTCTCCGGTAAAAACACAGGGATTAGGAAATTGTGGAAGGTAGCCGGGTGGCGATGGTGCATGCCTTTAATCCCAGCACTCGGGGCAGAGGCAGGCGGATCTCTGTGTTCCAGGACAGACAGAACTGTTACACAGAGAAACCCTGTCTCAAACAAACAAAAAAGAAGATCTAAAGAAAGCGTGAAAGGAGAGGCAGTATTTTGCAGCGCTCTGCGCAGAGAAGATTGTTAGGAGCATGCGGATCGGGATCAGGTGGGATCGATAATCCTATGTACAGTGAGCGCTGGTGACAGAGGGAGGAGGACGTTAAGAGGTGGAGGCTGAGCGAGCTGGGAAGTTTGTCAGAACTTTTATCTGATTGCTAAATTACTAGAAGACACAGCTCAGTCTTTAGTTTGATTGGTAGTTTTATTTTTGATGCCTGAGTGTGGTTACTCTCGCGTTAATTAATTAATTTTACCTACCTTTAATATGAAAATAGTTCCTAAAGAAATGAATTTTTTAAAAAATTTTTAATTGTTGCGTTTAAAAACTAAGTACGTAAAGCACGGCGGGGACTATAGACATCGGGATAAAAGATGAAACCAACTCTTGAGGAACCGACAGACTTTTAGGAAGAGTTTCGTTTCCCACGCGTCAGTCACGGGATATTTTCCTTCTTGGTACCCGGAGTAACTAGTCTGACTCATTCGAGTTTGCTGTTACCTTTCTCCAGCCATTATCGTTTTCAACACAGTGCTTTGGTTTTGCCTCAGCCGAATGGAAGGAACTCATATGCCTGCAGCGTCTTAGCTTCTCCTTGGTTATTTAACCAAGGTGATGTTTGTAGGTGTGATTTTTGTTTGTTTTCTCTTTTACTGTTACATAATACTGCCTTATATGAAACACCTTTAAATTCTCTTGTTGATGGACATTTGGGTTCTGCCCACTCTTTGCTAGTGCAAACACCTTTGCGCATGTCATCTGGGAATGCCCAAGGATTTCTGTAAGGAACATAGGATTGGAAACTGAGTTGCAGGGTGTGTTCAGGTTATGCTAACACTGCTGCAGGGAGCTGTGCCAGGTTTTTTCTTTAAGGGAAGGTTTATTTAGGCACACTGTGAGGGTATAGTCAGCCATGGTGAAGAAGCTGTGCCAGTATGGCTCACTCACAGGTAAGATTTTCATGGCTGCAAATTTGCAGTAATTTTATTGTTTTGGTTTTGAAAACGCACCGTTTTGAAGGTAAGGGATTGTATCTGGCTGTTTTTAATTGGGCATCCTTGTCGAAGTCGCGCCGTACCACACGTTTTGGGGCTATTTGTGAATCCTCTCTTGTGCAAACCTCCTCCATTTCTTTTGTCCTTCAGTGCTCTGGCGCCTGCCCACCTCCCCGGGACTGACTGATAGTGGATGGCGTGTTGAAATGGAACAGGGAGCACGCATACATTTTACCAGTTCTTGTAGCATTTTAAAAAAAGAAGCTACGGGAGAATGCATGGTCTGTGAGGGCTCGTTCTTAGAATTTCAAACGGGAAATAGCAAAGTGGGTGCAAGGAGAAAGGCAGAAAGCAGGTTTTTCTAACTGGGGCTGATCACGCGGGCCAAAGACCAGCTCTTCAAGCTCGGTGGTTTAGAGTGCCAGGTGAGATCTTTTAAGTAGAGGTTTCTGGCCCTCCCCCAGAGATTGCGATTACTGTGTCTCGATGGAGCCCCAGGCAGCACTTCCCATAAACTCACACACGTGTGCTGGTGCTGCAAGTTCACATAGATGGTGTCTTTGAGTAGAGTCAGTGTGTAGCTTTTAGATTTGAGTGGTTTTTAAAGATCTGAGACAGGGAGTTCTAAGACGTCACGCAGGACTCTTGGGAGGCATTTTTATTTAGTTCAGTGTGCTAGGCTATTTCAGCTTTTGGCCCTTTGGGTCTGGTAGTCCTTTTGGACTGAATATCTTCTATAAAGTAAAAATAATAATAGTGGTTCTTTTATTCATAACACGTGTGTTGAAAGCTCTTTGGAAAACTTAAATTCTATTACAGTGATTGTTAATTGATGGTATACACCAGAATCCACTTTTAAAACATTTACACATAGAGACACACACACATACTCCACATACACGTGTGCATGCAGAGATGCTATACCAGGAAAGTCAGATTATTAAGATGATAAAAGGGTGTTTGAACCATAATATAGTGCAGTAAAAGTGTCTTAATTACTGTCTACTGATACATCCCAGTTAGAGTGGCTACAAGAGTGTCCCTGTCCGTGAAGAACTTGCTCTGATGAGCCAACTGCAGTGTGTTCAGATGGTCTGATATGGTGTAATGATGAAATGATGATGATGGTAGAGTCTTGGTCGTGATGTTGAATAACGTGAAAACTGGAGGGGAGGAAATGGAGGAGTGTATCGGGGAGTTTATGAAGATGTGCACAGAATATGCACCCACTATATGAAGGACCATTATGATGTCGAATTCTTTCTTCTGCAGATGAGGCAGAACTCCTCACTGTCCCTGATGGTTGGAAGGAACCAGCTTTTTCCAAAGAGGACAATCCCAGAGGGCTCTTGGAGGAAAGCAGCTTTGCAACCTTGTTCCCGAAATACAGAGAGGCTTACCTGAAAGAGTGCTGGCCTTTGGTGCAGAAAGCCTTGAACGAACATGTATGCAGGCTTTAAACTGTTCTTTTTTGCTCTTGCATTTCTCTTTACTTTTTTGGTTTTTCAAGACATGGTTTCTCTGTATAATACATAGCCCTAGCTGTCCTGGAACTAGCCCTGTAGATGGGGCTGGCCTGGAACTCACAGAAGTCCACCTACCTCTGTCTCTCGAGTGCTGGAATTAAAGGCCTGCACCACTACAGCTCAGCCTGCCTTTACTTTTTATGAAATTCGCATGTGCTGGTGGATTTTGGTTTCAGAGATGCTGGAATAGCTGGTTGGTTTGATTCCTTTAGTATTTAAAAGAACCTAGGTAAACTTTATTCTTACAGTTCATTTTTTTAAATACCTTTGTAACTTTTATTTTTTTATTTTATATGCATTGGTGTTCTTTTGCTGCCTACTTGTATGTTGTGTGAGGGTGTCATATCTTGGAGTTACAGACAGTTGTGAGCTGTCATGTGGGTGCTGGGAATTGAACCTTGTTCCACTAGAAGAACAGCCAGTAGTCTTAACCACTGAGCCATCTCTCCAGCCCCCCTTTTTTTTTACTTTTGTGCATAATAAATTGAGAAATTCCCATGAGTTTCATTATTTAGAGGTGTCTCAAACTGTCTAAAATCACCTGTGACATCTAGAATTCCAAATGCCTTTTCCAGGCAGTAATGGTTACCATGTATTTGGCCAGTTTGAGCCAGGCCATGTTTCAAGTTTTATTTTAAACAAGAACTGCTGATACCCCATTGTTTCCCTATTTTTTTTCCTGCTGACCAATCTCTACAGCGGTGGCGTTGAAATATTCACTGCTCACCATGATCCAGGATTCCTCTGAATGTGTCACAAGTCCACAAAGAGCATTTTGCTTTGTTCTGCTCAAATGTAGTTCTTGGGGCTGTGGAGATAGCTCAGTTGGTAAAATGCTTGCAGTCAAGTACTAGAACCAGAGTTCTGAGACAGAACTGGAGACTCATGGGCCAGCCATGCTAACTTAGTTGGGGGGCTCCAGGCATGGCCTGGGAAGCAGCACAGGGCATTGAGCTCTGGGCTCTATGTGCCATGTGTGTGAACATGAACATTCCCTCCTTCTCATGCTCCCATGCACACATAGGAAATTATTTTCTGAACATCTGGTTATTGCTATTGAGATCAGTGCTCATCTTTGCTGACGCCTGCTTCTCTGTAATCTGTGATGATTTGTTTTGTATTTAGTCCCTTAATGGCATAGAAAGAAATTTGAAAGAAAAATCCTTTCTCAGTCTTGGTTCCAATTGCTTCGGTTTCTTATTTCTTGTCAAATATGAAATTAATCCAGTTCTCATTATTTGTATTTAACTGCCCAGCGTCTTCGTAGTGGGAGTTGAGAATTTATTAGTTAGCTCAATGGCAGAGAGTGGTAGGTGGGTGGGCGTGTATAATGATCTAAAAGCAAACCCTTTCCTCCTTGTAGCATGTTAAAGCAACGCTGGACTTGATTGAGGGTAGCATGACTGTGTGTACGACCAAGAAGACTTTTGACCCGTACATCATTGTCAGGGCCAGAGACCTAATAAAGCTCTTGGCGAGAAGCGTTTCCTTTGAACAGGTGTGTGTGTCTCGGACTGGGGCCAGGGTGTGTGTACCCAGCTAGCTTGGAGAGCTCCTGGCCAGTGAGAGACTGCTTTAAACAATAAGGTGGGCGGTGCCTGGGAGGAAACTGGGTTGCTTGTCAGCAGCCTGGAATTCTGTCTTCCCTCCTCTCTCGCCTTCCCTCAGCTTTCATGATTGTGCTTAGATTTTATTAGCCTGGGTTTATAAGAAGAGTAAGAACAATGTTGATGCAGTTTTTTTTTTTTCTCTCCTGAAAGGCAGTACGGATACTTCAGGATGATGTTGCATGTGACATCATTAAAATCGGTTCTCTGGTGAGAAATAAAGAGAGATTTGTGAAAAGAAGACAGCGCCTTATTGGTCCCAAAGGATCTACACTGAAGGTACTTGTCATCAGTGGAGTGGGAGCATCTCTATAATTGACTTTTCTGTGCACTGAGCCTGAATTTCCTGTTTTGATGCAGGCATTGGAACTCCTAACAAACTGTTATGTCATGGTTCAGGGGAATACTGTTTCAGCCATTGGGCCTTTCAGTGGTCTGAAGGAGGTGAGAATGAGGACCTAATATTTTAACCCGATGAAATTAAAATAATTTGGTAGTAATATAGTTGTTCCTTGGGTAATGTTTAATAATTTTGTATTTTTGGAATGTCCTTTGATTTCTCATTTGTAAATTATATGCCACATAACTTGAAGCTGTCATCACTCCTGGAGCCTAAGGTGTTTTGGGGAAGCCTTTGACAGCTGTGGATGGCATCCACTTCTGAGTTAGGTCTTTGCATCTTCAGCTGCCCTGTTAGGAGATTTGAAAGGGTAGTTCACATCTTGGTAGCTCATGTGGGCAGCATTTCAAGCACTGAGCAGAGGCCTTGTTTGTAGTAACGTATGCAGCCAGTAGAGGTCAGACTCTGGAAACTTCCTTCAAGCCATGGTTTCTTTGGTTTTAGTGTTTCATGAATGTTTTCTGTAACTTATCAAATGTTTTGAGAATACCCTTGAAGCACATCTTTCTGTCAGGTCTTCACACTGTTTTGAGCTGGATCTGGCTATTTAGTTGCTTCCCTCTTGGAACATCTTTAATAGTAATTCTGTTGGCCTCTCTCTCAAATTGTTGACTCTTTTCTAATGGAGCAGTAATATATCAGATATTTTACAGTTTTAAAAGTTTTTGAAAATTTTACATAATTCTTAAAAGTAGATCTGAGATATAGTTTTATCTCCATTTTGCAGATATAAAGATGCAATGGGAATACTAATTAACTTTGACATGATGTAGCAGTCCCAGGATGGTAGTGGTGATGATGATGATGATAATCATCAGTTATCATCATCGTCGTCAACATATCATTATGATCATCATCATCATCTACTATTTTGCAGAGCTGGCAATCAAACCTAAGGCCTTGTGCACCACAGGCAAGCACTCTTCTCCTGGGCTATAGCCCCTGTGCCAGGATTTGAACCCTTACCTTTTGACTCTAAATCCATCCCTCTTCCTCTAAAGCACACCTCTGGGGTACTGGCTGTTGTGTTAGTTATTTACTATATGGTCACAGTAATGAAACATCTTTTTGATTGAAAAAGTTGACTCCTGTTCTAGGAGGTCTAGAAGCCACTCAGAACAACTAAGAAGCTATATCCAGTGCAGCAATTAGTCCCTGACCCATAGAATATTTTACAGTAAGTTTGTCCTTTTCCATCCAGTTTATTGAAATCTGTGACTGCTTCATTTTCCTTTGTAAATTTCAGGTTCGAAAAGTCGTCCTTGATACCATGAAGAACATCCATCCAATTTATAATATTAAAGTGAGTGCTAATTGTACATCATTAATCAATGATTGTCAGACTTGACTGCATAAACTGCTTTTGAAAATGAAACAGTCTATGAAAATATAATATGTACAGAGATTGAGCAAAGCTATTTTGGGTGGGTTGGGGGTAGAATTCACCCCACCATTTGGTGCTTGTATCGCCCTTGTACAAACTAGGGAAGGAGATACTGTCATTTACTGTAGCACTCTGATGCACTGAAAATAAGCCCCAGTCTACAGAACTGACTGTAGGTGATGGCAGTTGCATTCTGTGTATCGTTGTCTAAGTGTGGGCTCTCGGGTTGCGTTAAGGCTTCCTTTGGGATTTAGTGCTAGCATCGTCGCCCCCTTTGGGAGAGGCCTGTCCTGCTCCTGTGTGCGCTGAGTCACCGATGGGGCCGGCACGCTGCTGTAGCACAGCTAGCTGTGGGGAATGCACTTAAACGTGAAGTTGAAAGGTCACTAAGACGGGGGTAAAAGTTATTTTCAATTACTGGGCTTTTCCCTATGCTCCCTTAGTAACTCCTGAAGCATCTTGCCCACAGGTAGCACCCACTAATTAAGACCTCTCTGTTATCAAGTTGAACTTCAGTGAAATGCTGCCAGGGAAGCTCAGCTTCATTTTCATATTTACACTTAATCCAGATCCCAGTTTCTGATGTTTGGCCAATTGTGCAGGTTTAAAGTAGACATCCTTGGTTCGTTCTCCTGAACACACCAGGAGCTCGTCCTTCGCTCTTTAGAAGCAGTGTGTTAACAAACGTGTGCGTTTTAGAATTTTAAATTTTATTTATATGTGCCTAAAGACCTTGATGATTAAACGGGAGTTGGCCAAAGATTCCGAGTTACGAACCCAGAGTTGGGAAAGATTTTTGCCACAGTTCAAGCACAAAAATGTGAATAAACGCAGGGAACCGAAGAAGAAGAGTGTTAAGAAGGAGTACACGCCATTCCCTCCTCCGCAGCCGGAAAGTCAGGTGAGTGTCGAGTGGTAAATGCCAGGACAGACGAAACTGAGCTGGTTTTGGGAATGTTACTGAGAGTTTAGGTTTGGTGTAGGTGTGTAGGCGTCAGGATGTGAGAACTTGACAGCAAGGGTCTGGGGAGTGATCATCACCTGTGGTAAACTGTTGGGGGCCGTGTCAGGCAGCCAGTGTTCTGTATGTAAAAGTAGCCCAGGGAGTTGACGTTTTTGTTAACATGGTCATGTACTGAATCATTTTAGAAGTCTTAACTCTCATCCATTTGCTTCTAAGTTATGGATTCCTTCACTTTTTACCTTCTCTCTGGTTCTTTTTTTTACAGTCATGGCTGGGATTTCTGTTCCTTTTTTGCCCACCTCTTTTTCATGCGCCTTTGTCTTTCAGCCACACCCTCCCAGCAAAACCCAAAAACTTAGTTTTAGGCCAAAAAATTAAAGTGGAGAAAAGTCCTATCTTTGCATTAAAGTCACTAAGAATTCGTGTCTCCAACCTCTGCTAGGCCTGTGTAGCAGTCCTTTGTGTCTCTCTCCAGCTCCCTCCCACACCAGGCAGACACTGCCATTCTGCGGACAATAATGTTTGAGGCCATCAGAAAAGAATTCCTTTGATCCCCCATCACCCCATCATTCCTTTCTTCCTGCTTGGATTTCATCTATACTTACCTAGAGTCTTGTTTCTTTATTCCCTCTTTGCCTATACCGTAAAATATCCAGTCTTTGCTAGGTTGTTTCTGATAGGAACATCTTATGTTCCTCACAGTCCTGTGTTCAGTTTCCAGGGAAAGTCTAAAGGCCAGGGGGTGGGAGGCATTAGAGAGAGTGAAGATTATGGTGATAAAATGGGAACACCAGGCAGGGGCATCTCCTCAGGGAAAGGAGGAAAAGGCGACCAGATGGGAGATTGGAGCAGGGGTGGGGTGCCAGTGTACCACGCTGTGACTTCTACTACTTTGTGGGAAGTCCTGAAATTAGGAATTGTGATGCCTCTGACTTTTCTCCCTTTTAAAGAGTGCTTTGGCTCTTTAAGATCTGTGCTTCCATGTGGACTGTAGGCTTTTCCCATCTGTGAAGAATACTAACTGCATTCACTCCATAGGTTGCAGTCGGTAGCGTGGGCGTTCATCAGTACTGACTCCTTGATCGATAGGTCGCTGTGGGTAGCGTGGGCGTTCATTAGTACTGACTCCTTGATCGATAGGTCGCTGTGGGTAGCGTGGGCGTTCATCAGTACTGACTCCTTGATCCATAGGTCGCTGTGGGTAGCGTGGGCGTTCATCAGTACTGATTCTATCATTTTCGTTGCAGAGGTCTTAAATTTCTAGTTCAGTACTAACATGTGTGCTATAGGTGGCTCTAACAAATAAGATTGCTTCCAGTCTTGCCCAGCCTGCCGGTCATGTTTTCCAAGACAGCCATGAATGAATGTAGCCCCCTGCATTTGTAGATGAGTTATGTTGTAATATAAAAAGATTGGACACCCTTGAACTTAGGAAATTGTTATTAGGGTGTAAAAAAGCTTTGTATGCTGGTTTTGTATCTTTTCCTGAATTCACTCATCAGTTCTAATAGTATTGTAATGGAGTCCTCAGTTTTTTCTATATAATTACATCTGTAAACAGGTAATTTGATTTCCTGTTTGCCTTTTTTCTTACCCAGTTGCTGTGGCTACAGCCTCTGGTGCTATGCTGAATTAAAGTGTTCAGAGTGGACATCTTCAGTTCTTGATCTTACAGAGCATTTAAGTTTTCCAGTGTGATGTTGACTCTGGATCTCTCATTTATAGCGTTTATGTTGAATTTTATTAATTCCTTTCGCTGTATCCATTGAGGGGACTATGGATTTTGTTTCATTCTGCTTCGGTGTTAGCGTGTATTGATTTGTGAACTGTCTTTGCAAATCTTGATTTACTGGCCGTTCTTTCACTCATATCCCTGCAGGGTAGGAACATTCTCTCCCCTGGCTCAGTAGCCAAGATGTGTTTTTCTTGGGCTGCTGTTGTGGGCTTTTTAATATACTTTATCGCTTGGTGATACCCCGTGTGTTCATGCTCATTCACCCCAAAACGGGTGAATACACCTGTTACTTTGACTCTCTGTACAGGGAGAGGCCAGTCACCTCCATTTGGCTGACTCATAATTATGTTTAAGTCAGCGATGCCTCCCTGGACCTGTCCTTATACCTTTCTGTGACTGTATGCAGCTTATTTTATCTGGCCTGTTTGTGGGTCAGTGTCCTTGTGGAGCTGTTAACAAGGGTACAACTACAAGAATTAAGACAATGACTTTGTGTTCCTTCTCTTCTTCCCTTTCTGAGACAGGGTCAAGCCCTGTCGCCATGGCTGGCCTTGAGTTCAGTCCTCTCACCTTAGCCTCTGGGTACTGGGACCAAAGGCCTGCTAGCCTCACCTGGCTTGCATCTTTTCACTCTTCTGTGCCATGGCTTCTGTCCGTTCTAAGTCATGTTCCACCTTCTTGGAGTCTCAAGTTCCACCCCTTCACCCTGAACCTGTCTGATTCCTCACTCTTTTCTGAAACCCTGACTTTGGTCCTACCTGAGTTAATGAGATTGTGTTTCACCAACAGCTTCTGTCCTATCTCCATGCTTGTATTAGCCTCAGTTCACACTTCCCTCCTCTGTTACCAGCTAGTTAGAGTGTTGATTCCAGTTACCCCAGGATGCCGTGGCTTATTGGGAAAGCACCTTCATCTGTATTTTTCTGATCTGTGAACCCTGTCTCTCTGATAGATTGATAAAGAGTTGGCTAGTGGCGAGTACTTTCTCAAGGCGAAACAGAAGAAGCGGCAGAAGATGGAAGCAATCAAGGTGAGGCTCCGAGGGTTGCTCACAACATTCCCAGCAAAGTTAGGTACCGCTTGTGTTTACTAACGTGTTTCTCCTGGTGTAGGCCAAGCAAGCAGAAGCTCTTACGAAGAGGCAGGAAGAAAGAAACAAGGCTTTCATTCCCCCTAAAGAAAAGCCGGCTGTGAAGCCAAAGGAAGGTAAGTAACCCTACATGCATGTCCATCTCACACACCTAGGCAAAGTGGTACGTAATCAAGGCTTTTATAATCTAGGGGTGCTGCATGTAGGACCCCACAAGCCTCTGCCCTGGGCTGGAAAGATGTAAATTGAGAGCTTTCTGTTGCCCCTATGAAGACAGAGCTGCCAGGCTGCAGGCCTTTGCCAGCTGTGGCTTGGAAGCTGATTTCTGTGTTAGCTCGCACTTCACACCTTAGCTTAAAAGCAAAGCCACAGGAAGGTCTCGATCAGGTGTCTGGCTGCATTCTGATCCACCCTCTCCATTTTCTTTGCCTCTGGTGACGCTTGTCAGAGCAACCCTCCAAAGGTGACATTTTTCTTTAAGTTTCAGTAATTATAATTCCTACTACAGTAATGCAGTTGGTTCAGAGTGGAGGTCTAAAATGTCTGTACCTCCAGTGTCTGGTACATTGTCTTTTGATTCTCTGGTGATTGGAAAACTGAAGCTACTTTAAGGGAAAGTTGTACCCTCTTAAAATTGCTTTCTGTATTAGCCTTTTGACACCAGTGCTACAGTTTGGCCTGTTAAGATCACCAAGTGCTATCACAACAAAATCATGTTAAATAAGCCTTGTTAAAATTACTGAAGCTAGGAGGACTATACTGAATACTTTTTATGGAATCCAATTCTAAATCATTTTGTGTGCAATATAGAAAATGACATACTAATGAATACTCAAAGAAAGGAGTTGACTGTAATTGAGTTTATGCCATTTCAGCTGTATGATTTGTTTTCTCAAAGTTCCTTGACAGGTCTCTTAAGGTGATCTCTTAATTGTTAAAAAATAGATAATTTGAAATTTATTTTCTTTTAAAATTTTGCAGCTCCTACTGAAACTAAGATTGATGTGGCGGCTATTAAGGAAAAGGTTAAGAAAGCAAAGGCCAAGAAACTGGGAGCTCTTACAGCAGAGGAAGTTAAACTTAAGATGGAGGCTGACGAAAAGAAACAGAAGAGAAAAAAGTAACACTGGAAAAAAATCTGGAACTGAACTTTGAAAGGCGTTTCCTTTCATAAAGGATTTTGAGACGGCTTTCGCTGCCTTTCCTGGCAGTGGTCATGCTCATAAAGTCATCAGTGGTCATGCTCATAAAGTCATGACTAGAGTATTGTCTGCTCATGGACAGGCTTTGTAAATACATTCATATGTATTCTAAAGTTTCTGCGAGATGATGATAGATACCGATGTACATTGTGCCCAATCAATCTAGACATTATTTTAGGAATACCTCTTTTATATAGTTTTTGGAACAAGATTATTGATCAAATCCAATGTCTGTTGCCATTGGCTAGTCTTTATAAACCATACCCAAAGCAGTTGGTTTTGATGAAAATAAATGCAAGATTTCCACTGCTAATGGCAACTATTTTGGCTTCTTTCTGTAATTTTATTCCAGGATAAAACAACCCACAAACAGAAAAGCCAAGACTCTAAATCAAATCTCACTTTTAACTCTGAAAAATGTCTATGGGGGTCTAATCTGCATGTGCCCGCTGAGGCCAGGCCCTCCACAAGAGCAGCAAGTGTTTTTATCTCTGCGCCGATAGGGCAATTGGCCTTAGAGTTAAAGATGTATTCTGCAAATCTGAACCCCAGGGAATCTGTTTCTTGCTGAAAGCCTACCTGTGGCAACCTTAATAAGACAGTTTACCTCTTTGTACATTTAGGAAACTAAGCGGTTTTCCTAAGGCATTACTGAAACATTTTTCTCAAATGTTTTACAATAGCCACTTATAAGTTGCCTGCCAACGATGGCATTAGTAGTCCAAAAGAACTAAATTAGGGTATTTGTGCTTTACCAAAATGGTAATTATGACAGACAGTAAGAGAAGGACTGCCTTAACAATGAGAAAGAGAGATGTGTATCTGTTCCGTAGATATATGGGCCTTCCTGGGTAGTCGCCAGAGTAGTAACCTGTGAGACAAACAGAGTGTGCTTTAGAGTTTCTCATGTGCTGACCCAGTCCACAGTGCCCAAACAGTTAAAAGTTTGCATACATACATGAGACACGGTCTCTTCGTGGGTTAACTGTAAAAGCAGAATTAAAAGGTTAGGTTTTGATTTACATCTTGATAACCATGAACTTGATATGGCTTTCATTACAGTGATTGTGGTGGTTTGAAAGAAAATGGCCCCCAAAGGGGGTGGCATGAATGGGGGTGTGGCTTTGTTGGAGGAAGTGTCACTCTGGGGGTGATATGGGAAGTCCTGTTATGTGTTGCTTTTATTGATTAATAAACCACTTTGGCCTGTGATAGGGCAGAGTAGAGCTAGGCAGGAAAACTAAACTGAAAGCTGGGGGGAAAGTAGGTGGAGTCAGCGAGACGCCATGTAGCCCCTGCCAGCCACTGCTGAAGGAGACAACCGAGAACCTCATGAGTTAAGATGTAAGAGCTAGCTAGGAATACACTACAGTCATTGGGCAAGCAGTGTTGCAAGTAATACAATTTCTGTGCGGTTATTTTGGGTCTCGGCCAACAGTGGGAGTGGGCTTTGAGGTCTCCTATGCTGAAGCTACTCCTGGTGTCAAAGACCATTTCCTGTTGCCTTCTGGTCAAGATGGAGCTAGCACAATGTCTGTTTTTATGCCACTATGCTCCGCACCATGATAATAATGGACTGAACCTCCAAAACTAAGTAAGCCACCCCAATTAAATGTTTTTCTTGTAGAGTTGCTGTGGTCATAGTTTCCTTTTCACAACAATAAAAACCCTAAGACTGATTTTCAAAGGTCAACGAAGTTTTTGCTATTAATTCAACTTATTCAGTTCCTATAAAAAGACTGAAAAAATAAGTGAATTTTCGTGTTCTACCACAGTTAATGGAAAAAGTATTTAACATGCCACAGCCACCAGATGAATCTTATTTTTTGGGCTATGGTTGAAACTAAAGGTTAAAGCATGTTTTGTTTTAAATAATAAAATTAAAGTTACTTCCTAAGCCCCTCACCAAGAAGAATGATAGATCCTGTTTATGATCCAATGCAGTGGAGCATCTGACCTAGAGAAAGAGACATGACTGTGACTTTTGCTGAGATCCAGATTTTTATACTCAGCACTGGGAAAGAAAAGTGCCCTAATTGCTTTGGCATTCTAGAAGCTTTCCTCTACCTGTACTGCTAATTAAATGCCTGGATGGAACCATCTGGAATTTGTTCAGGGCACTCGCCACCTCTCTCTGGTCATCGTACCTGAGAGCCGCCACTATGCTAACCTCTCCTGACAACTACACCCATGAACTTGCTGTGTGCTTGTTCTAGATTTTCCCTGTGCATCTGCAGAGATGTAGGTCTGCTTTCAACTACAGAAACAAATGGACATCCATGCCCTGGCTAAGACCACCTGATGCGTGACAGGCATGTTCAGGCATTCACACAGTAGTCTCGCATAATGAATGGTAAACAGTGGATTTTATTTCCTCATCTAATACTATAATATGTCCATTAGGTTAAATAAGAGCTCTTACCTTACAATTTTTACCCTCTAAAACCTCACAGTAAAAGTTTTTTTTCCAGTTGGAAACACTTATTCAGTATTGGTACAGAAGAAGCGGAGTGCTTCCAAACAGGCCAACATTGCCATTTTAAAAAGTGTAGAACTTAAACTTTGTAAATATGAGTGACAGCCTAGAGGTTAAATCATCTCAAGTAAATGGTCTTGTATGCACCATGCAAGTTTGTGTGTCTTTGGACTACAGCCCTAATCTGTTCTATCAACCATAGACACCATGTCAAGTTAGAGCTCTAGAAGTTCTGACATCAATAGCAATTTTGTAGGGTGGCAGATATGGAGATGTGTAATCATTCAATGAGCTATCAGGTGGTAGTGTTGTCATTTTACTATTGAGATGGATACAGAGTGACGGTCAGGGTCGCAGAGATAGAGCTGTCATTAGACTGGCACTTAGCACCTTGGTTCTGAGAAGAACTTAACTGCACATGTGTGCATGTTACTAGGTTTCCAACTGCACATGTGTGCATGTTACTAGGTTTCCTGATGAGACTGCTGTGTATGAGTAAATAATAATAATGCATTAGGAGAAAATGGGTTAGGTGCATATTTCATACCTGAAAAAT
Source organism: Bramus lutescens (assembly GCA_001685075.1). NCBI lineage: Eukaryota > Metazoa > Chordata > Mammalia > Rodentia > Cricetidae > Bramus > Bramus lutescens. Next base: position 17,510 of record LOEQ01011503.1, read on the forward strand.
TTAGTGTTTAAATGGGGGGAAAGGGGGGCAATTTACCAAAATTTAGGTCTGGAAGGGACCTTGAGAATGGCAGTGAGAATGCTGCTTACCTTAATTTTTTTGTTTTTGTTTTGAGTTTGGGTTTTTTTGCTTTTGTTATTTATTCTTGGTTTTGTTTTTCATAGTTTACTAAGGCTATTATTCACTGTTTATATTGTCTGCCCTTTCAAAGTCTCTTTTGAGAAAAACTTTTTATAAATAAAAAAGCAATTTCCAACTGTAAAACACACACACTTCTAACAGGATTCATACAGTAGCCCTCCTTCCTCCTAAGCACCCCTTATTCTGGCCTTGCACCCATGAGGCAGTTTGTCAGAGGTATCACACAAAAGAACCGTGGGTTTGCATTACTGTGGTAGCTTCAGGTTCCTTTCATACCATGGGACAATGGACATCTTAAAGGACACTCCCTTAAGCTTATGTATGGTTCTAGAACAGTAAGCTGTTGGCTTGTTACAGGTCTCTAGAAAATAGCTACCAGGATAAACAAATACCTATACCTTAATTCTATGGTGAGATTTTATTATCTTACTTACTGCAGAGATTGTTGAAACACCTGTCATCTTTTGGGCAATCACTGCAAGTGGTTCCTTGCTTGTATGGCCACGTTGGGTAATTTCCTCTGTGAAGCAGAAGACAGTTAGTGGAGGCCCTCGACACAATTGTGCTTTACTCTGAATGCCTGACCAAGTCCAGAATAAGATGGATGGAGATTCAGGAGGCTAATAAAATGTCTAGAGACGGAAGCAAGCAGAAGTGTGCTAATATTTGGAGGGTGTATAATTTATGCCATCTCATTTAACTATGATCACTCTGAGAATGAATTATTTTTGTTTCTATTTAGCAGGTAAGGAAACTGAAGATCTGGGAGATTAATATCTCAGTTTATATATGAGTCAGGAGGAAATCTAGAAGTGTCTTATGTTGGATTTTTTTTCTACTTAACCCAAACACTGCCTATCCTAGAAAAACAATTCCACATTCTCTATATTTTCAATGGACCTATAGTTTATACTAGATACACTATTGGGCTGGGATAATGAACAGCAAAAGAAAACGATGGGAACATTAGAAACAATTCATTTGCATATAAACAATGATGTGAATAGTAACGGATAATTACTGTGATGAAAGAGCTAAGGTGCAGGGAGAGCTCTGGAAAATGCCTGCCATGCAACCCCAAAGACCCCATGTTCATTCCCCAATATTTTCTAAAACGCCGAGAGTGGCGGTGTGTGTTTGAAGTGCTAGGCAGGTGGGTCTCTAGAACTCACTGATTGACCAGCGAGCCCCAGGTCCCAGTGAGTGATATCATCGAAAGATGGTTCAGTGGTTATGAGCCCCTGCTCCTTCAGAGGACATGGGTTCAGTTCCTAGCACTCACGTGTTGCTTCACACAACAATCCATGACTCCTGACCTTGGTTCCAAAGGATCCAACTCCCTCTTCTGACCTCTGAAGGCACCAGGTACACACATGGTACATATAGAAATGTGCAAGTAAACCAAACACATGAGCAAATCTAAAGTAAAAACCATGCATACCAACACATACATGTGCGCCTACACACGTGCCATCTAACCCCCACACCAACATACATGTGTGCCTGCACACATGTGCATCTCCTTACCCCCACACCAACATACATGGGCGCCTGCACACATGTGAATCTACCCCCCACACCAACATACATGGGCACCTGCACACTTAAGTCTGTACACCACACAAACGTGTGCCTGCACGTCTGTACGCCCATACCAACTTACATGGGTACCTGCACACATATGTATTGTACCCCCACAACAACATACATGTTGACTTGCACACATGTGCATCTGTACCCCCCTCCAACACCACTGTTTTTGTAATTATTAGAACCAAGCAGCAAAATGTCTATTTCTGGTCTGACCACAGGCTTCTGTGTATGCATGACTCACAAACACAGTAAAGTAGAATTGCTTTTCTTGTTGCCAGAGGGGACAAACTGTTTCCACCTGAAAAACTCAACCGGCAAAAGAAATGAATTAATATGAACTGAGCAATTCCACCGTATTTTGTTTTAAGTGTGGGAAGTATTCTATGATTTTAATAAAATAAGTTACTATCAATCCTCCTTTCTTGTATTATCAATATATCAATTTATGTTCCTGGTAAGCATTTTAATCTTGCTACTCTTAAAGATGAAGGCCTTCGTAGTGTTAATAAAGCTCACACACATACACATACATACCGGGAAAATGTATTAGAATACTAATGGAGTGTGTCTCCGGGTATAGAATTTAAAGGTCTTGCGATTTTTCTTTATACATTTTCTATAGTGAAGATGCATACCTGTAATAATATATTTTTAGAATTTAATTCAGGCACTTACGCTGGTCCATAGTTGCATATAAAATGTGCTCCATTGGAAAGCTTTTCAAAGTTACCAACTGTAGGGCAAAATTGCACTGCACAGCCAACCTTGTAACTATCTGCCCAAACAACCTGAAAGTACAGGAGAGTATCTTAGCATAGAAATGAATAATTGATTATCGTCAGGGCTTCATAATTATGGGAAGGAACTCTAGGGGTACAACATTCTTTACCAGGGAAATTTTAGGTGCTCAAATTCCAATGAATACTCTGAGCCAGAAGCTCTCAGCTGTGGTCACAAACTCTTTGGGGGTCACAGGCTCAGCTATTCTACATATCAGATATTTATATTATGATTCATAGCAGTAGCAAAATTACAGTTATGAAGTAGCAATTAAAATAATTTTATGCTTGGGGGTCAGCACAACATAAGGAACTGTATTAAAGGGTCACAGCATTAAGAAGGTTGAGAACCACTGCTCTAAGCAATGGGAAGCTACAGCAATGAAATAAAACAGGGTAACCTGATGGAAGAAAGCACCTGATTCAAAGGGATGTTAGGGGAGACCTCCAAAATGCCTTTTGAAGTGAGACGCGAGTGATGAGGATGTGGACTGAGAACAAACATAGAAGACATGACAACGGACAACATCCATTCTCAGAGATAAAGTTTCCTGGAGTGCAAGTCGCCCGACATGTTAGAGCAGCAGGAAAAGAAAAAGCAAAGTGGGGGTGCAAGGAAGAGGAGCAGACCAGAGGAATTCTGTTAAGAAAATACTCTTTCTGGCATCTTAGCAAGGTCCACTCGGTGCTTAGGAAGTGAACTGAGAAGAGCAAGGGGAGGAGGCGGCAATTCTGGACACAGTGTAAAGAGTGAACACATACTGGGCCGTGGTGGTGCACGCCTTTAATCCCAGCACAGGACAGGCTCCATCGCTACAGAGAAACCCTGTCTCAAAAAAAAAAGAGGAAGGAAGAAAGAACCTAGCAAAATTAGTTATGAAGTAGCAAGTAAAGGCACCTCACTCTTGGGTAATGAAATTCCTAGAAACTGATGGAGGTCACGTCTGACAGGTGTAACTGAAAACATTTTGTTTTAAATATGGGAAGCATTTGGGTTTGGGACCCAAGTGATGTTTATTGAGACAGAAACCTAGGGAACAATCCAGGTGGGTAGGAACGTGGGCACAGGGTTCTCTGCTCAGAACATGTTTATTTGGAGCTGCCCAGTAAAGGCTGGCAGAGCTGCTGGCCTTAAACATCTGCAGTTCAGAGGATGGGATAGCAACAGAGATAGAAAACTGGAGGGCACAAGGCTAAATCAGACCATATAGGCAAAGAAAACACGGGGTAACTGCAAACCTGGGTTAAGGAAATACAGTAGCAGTCACTAAACAGATGTAAAATGTGGTCCCTGATGTAGAGGAAATGGAGAACAGAGCTGGTTCCCAAGGAGCCAGCTGTGTTGTCAAACTGGGTCTCGTGCTCACAGGAGCTCCAGACTTAGTTTAAGTCAATATGCTGCTGCATAGTTAGCACCTTCGGTAGTTCTGTCTCTCTCTCTCTCTCTGTCTCTCTGTCTCTCTCTGTCTCTCTGTCTCTCTGTCTCTCTGTCTCTCTCTCTCTCTCTCTCTCTCCCTCTCTACAGGGTTTCTGTGTGTAACAGTCCTGGCTGTCTTGAAACTCACTCTGTAGACCAGGCTGGCCTCGAACTCGCAGAGATCCACCTGCCTTTGCCTCCTGAGTGCTCGGATTAAAGGCGCGTGCCACCACTGCCCGGCTCTTCTTCATTCCACCTCCTCATTTCCCACCTATTCCCATAAATCATGTGGCTCATCTTGACTAAGAATGAGAAGTATCAAAATTGCCAAAAACATTGGAGAATCTAACTAGCTCTTAAAGACAAACCAACCATTTATACTTTAAAATTAACTTTTTGCCATCATTATCAAGCCATTTTTGTGCCAAGAATTATGCCAAATATGTGGGCACAGTGGTCACCTAGGGCCTGCAGACAGAGGCCATCACAGAACTGTTCCATAGAGCTCTGTTCACTATTAATGGTTCTAATACATGGGCTAGGACCATTCCTCTCAGAAAGTGGAGCTGAGCTGGAGCTTCTTTGGGGGCCACAGATATGTCTTTAAACATGGAACAGAGTCCTGTGCGAGCCAAGAGTAGAGGAGAGTCATCCACAGAACTACAGCGGTAGCCAGTCTGTTTACGTTAGGAAAGTACATTATCACTCCCCAAGGAAAGAGAGGAGGGAAGGAAAAAGAGCCAGCCAGGGATGGAATCTGAAATCCCCTAAGGTCTTCAGATGGGGCAAGGGTTACAGTCACGTGGGTAGGAACATCTGCCTTTGGCAGACTGACTTTCCCTTGCCTGGGGAGCTGGAAGAACCTAGAAAAGGTGTTCCTAGAATCTCAGAGACAAGAAACTGTGCCCTCCTTTGTCTAAGAGACAGTCCCTTCTTCGTGACTGAAAATGAATGCTCCCTGAGGAACAGATCTCTAAGTACCTGAAGCTTAGAGTCCAATGCAGGGAGCTCCAGTCTTGACAGGAACTGAAATGCCTTGGACGTCTCTGTTGAGACATTAAAACTTTGTTGTGTTGTGGAATGTTATTTTAAGGTGTGTTATATTTGTTTATGCTATGGAATATTTAATGATGCAAAGATGCATTGCATTTGTTTAACTCTGAAGCTGTTTCTTTACCTGATTGGTCTAATAAAGAACTGAATGAACAATAGTAAGGCAGGAGGAAGGATAGGCAAGGCTGGCAGACAGAATAAATATGAGAAATCTGGAGAGAATAAATAGAAGGAAAGAGAGGCACAAGAAAAGGAGGAGGACATGAGGGGCCAGCTACACAGCAAGAAGTGAAAGAAAAGATACAGAAACAGATAAAAGCCCAGAGGCAAAAGACATAGGGGACAATTTAAATTAAGAAAAGCTAGGTAGAGACCTGGTGGTGGCGCACGCCTTTAACCCCAGCTCTCAGGAGGCAGAGGCAGGTGATCTGAGTTTGAGGCCGGCCTGGTCTACAGAGCAAGTTCCAGGACAGGCTCCAAAGCTACAGAGAAACCCTGACTTGAAAACAAACAAAAAATCTAGCTAGAAGCAAGCCAAGCTAAGGCTGGGCATTCTTAAGTCATAACAAGCCTTTGTGTGTGATTTATTGGGGAGCTGCTGGCAGGCCCCCAAAGAGTAAAGAGTGAAAGAACAACTACGTTGTTGGGCCAATGTGACCCTTGTACTTAACTTTCCAATCACTTCTGTTTTATTCTGAAATTTTCAATTTTATTCATTTCATTGGTGACTTGTTTTATCTGAGATGTAAAGAATTCTGTGCCCCACAGCAGACTTACTAAGTGAGAAACACTGGTGTTCTCACACAATTCCATTTCAACTCTATTTCAACAGCTCCTTCCAGGTGCTCCTTCCTCATGCCAGGAGTCCCACGTTACCATTCCTGCCTGTTACCTTAGCTCTCTCAGCATTTTGTTTAATCTCTTAGTCTTTCAGCACTTTCTTCCATAGTGTTTCCAGATTTCCTTCATCTATGGATGCACTTTTTCAGAAATGTGCAAATATTGCTTAGCATGCATGGTATGCTTTAGTTAGTATGTTAGCTGTTAGTCACTGATGCAAATTTCAGAAGGAAGGCATATTCCAGGCCATGATCTCAGGGTGTCCTAGGCCATGATCTCAGGGTGTTCTAGGCCATGATCTCAGGACATGGTCAGTTGTCTTCATTGCCTTTAGGTCTGTGATGAGGGTCATAAAAACTTGTTACACTTTGTGTTGTCCATTTAATCAAAGAGAGAAAAGAGGATAAAGTTCCTATATCCCTTTCAAATGAATACCCCTATCTTCATTTGCCTGGACCCCACCTAAGTAAAGCTTTCACTACTTCCCTACAGTGCTTCAGGCCTTTAGGAGACCTTGATGATCTCAACCCTAACAGTTTTCAAAGTTGGGTTTAACTGGATACGATACTTCACGGCACTTGGGGAGCTGAAACAGGAAGCTCACTCTGAGTTCAAGGCCTACCTAGGCTACACAGTGAATCTCAGGCCAGTCTGTCTGGGCCATAGCATTGGTCCTGTTGTTATCTTTACCTAAGAGTCAAAGGAGCAAGCCAGGGTCACACAGTGTCAGGGCAGGAATCTGAACTCAGATCCAAATTGAATCTGAAACTTTCCCCCTAGTGAATCCTTTAAACAAAAACGGGAAGTTGCTAGCCTGTCTCCAGTGACTATACAGGTAAAATGTTGAATTAGCGTGTCAAATACTGTACTGTTCACAGAGAGACACTCAATCTGAACTCATGCCCCATACTCTGTACCAGCTCTCATTGGGCAACAGATATAAACAACATCATTTGCATAAAGATGAGGTAAGTAGAGGTTACAATCCCCACTTTAGGTAACTTTCCAGCAGGAAGCTGGAGTGACCGAATTGTCCTGAAACCCACAGCATGGTCTCTTCGAAGGCTCAAACAGGAATTGTAGCCAAGATATAGCACCATCCTCTTCCAATGTGAATTGTTAGCAAAGATTAGCGATCAGGATCTAATTTTCTAAGTGCTTACCAACAAGTGCTGGCCCAGATTCCTCCACATCACCCTCTGAGAAATTAACTTACAGGCCCATACTTTATTGTGTTGCAGTCTCAGAGATACGAGTCAAGAGAAACAGGAGTGAGGCAGGGAAGGCAGGATACGGTTGGAAATGGTTTCTGGCTCTCAGGCTGGCTCCCTCTGATTTGGGGAGACACATGTGTGCATGATTAGCACAATGCAAGACACCCAACACAGGCCGTGTGCGCAAAGAAGACACAGAAACTATATAGCCAAGGGCCGGCACAGTGTTCCACACTGCAAGAGAGGTATGACTTTCCTCTTGAAAAGGGGAATTTGTCAAATGAAAAGAAAGGCTTTAGGATCAATTAACCAGGTATAGAAGGTGTACAATGTATATGAATAAGCCTGTTGCTTTAGTCGAATTTTAAGTAACTGAGCATGCAAAATACGTGGCCCTCAGAAGATGGCTCACTTTATAACAGACTTGTAAGCCACACTTGTACCCCTCATCCCAGGGAGTCGCAATAGGAGGAGTAAGGTCAGGTTCCTGTCATACAGACTTGAGGTAGCAGAAACTTCCCTAAAACATCTCCCTTTACATCCACGGGGGGAAAGGAGGGCTTATACTTCGGACATGAGAAGACTAACTTCCAAAATCATATCTGTCTCTCATATAGATATGAGATCAAATTAGTGGTCCTAACATCTTCAGTAGAGGATGTAACTCTTGATACCATTTTGTGAGCATGGATTTTACACCTTTTGATACTGAAAGGCTCGTTCAGTTCTTACCACAAGCATAAAAGGGAGGTTCTACCATCCATATGTCACCCAAGCATCAACAGATTGAGTTGGAGATCTTATGATGCTTCCCTAAAGCCACTTAGCTAGTGAGAGAGTTCAGATTCGCTTATCAGAGGCACTGCAAGGCTTTAAGTAACCTAACATGCAGGCAATGCATATGACCTTATCCATGTAACTAATTCTCCAAGTACATTTTCCTCTTATATTTATAATTTATAATATAGTCATATTTATAATACTAGCTCATTATATATTTTCTCAACTCCACGTTCAGTTTTCTACCTTTAAAAAGGTGATTCTAAGAGGCTGTAGGGATATACTTACCTGAGTGTAATGACCACAAACACCCGTGCATCTCCTAGTCCTGAAGTCATAGTGATTGACTTCATCATACCAGGATGAGATGGCTGAAGATACTGAAAAGAGGCTTAAAGATCCAGTCCAGATATTTTCTCCCACTGTGGCGAAGTTCGGGTGCAGCCGTGATTTCAGCCGTGGGTTGTGTTTAAACTGGCAAACTTTTGCCCACGATTTTGCAATGCGGGCTAGTTCCGAGTCCCAAGACTGAAAAATAATTCAACGATATAGGAGTCAAGGAAGAAATCTCTTGCTCAAAACTGACAACGCAAGGCCTTTTGCCTGCTCATCCAGATGTGCAGAGCCCACCGGATACTACTTACTTTCTTCTCACCCGGTTCTGCTTCCTTTTGGAGTAGGAGTCAAAGTGGCAAATGAAGGGTGGTGAGAATTGCAGAGAAGCTACAGCCTAGAGTAACTAGTTTCAGCCTGCTCACTAGGGCAAGAATATGAAGTCATCAGGTCAGAGATTAGGACTAGGAGAGGAGAAGCAGAAACATCCGTGCCTGCAGGCGACATGGAGTGATAACCACAAGTGCTAAGAGCTGGAAAAGTCCAGTGAAGAAGCAGGATAAACAGAGATTAGCAAGCTACCCTGTGGTAGCTTCTGTATGAAGTAGTAGTGAACTTGCTAAGAAACAAAACAAAAAAGAAAGCTCCAGAACAGTTCCATTCCGGTAGTCCTCCGACAATAAAATATGTAGGAATCAACCTTACCACAGGGGTGAAAGACCTCTACAATGAGAACCAAACACTGAAGACAGATACTGTAGAAGACACTAAAGTAATGGTTCTCCGCCTGGGGGTCATGACCCTTTTGGGGGAGAAGGACCCTTTCAGAGGTAGCATATCAGATATCCTGATTATCATATATTTACATTATGATTCACAACAGTAACAAAGCTACAGTTATGAAGTAGCAATGAAAGTAATTTTATGGTTGGGGGTCACCACGGCACGCGGGACTGTATTGAAGGGTCGCAGCATTAGGAAGGTTGAGAACCACTGCACTAGAGAGTGGGAAGGCTGTTCATGCTCATGGATTTTTTTTAAATATATTTTGAAATGGCAGTACCGATGAAAGATGTTTACAGATTCACTTCACTGCTAATGCTTCCTTCCTAAAGCTAGAAAGAAAAAAAGCCAGAAAATTAACACAGAAACACAAGAGACTCCATATGCCAAAGGACTTCTGAGCGAAAGTATCGCCACTAGAGGAATTGTCAGTCTGGACTTCAAAAATATAAAGTATGGTCAGAAAGGAGTCTACTGAAAGAGGACACCAGAGAAATGGTGCTGACTGGGGGAACTGGATACGCACACACGGAAGCATGAACCTGGGTTCTTCCGGTGTGTAAAAAACCAAGTCAGAAGGTGTCACAAAAAACTTTAAGATGAGACCTGAAACTGCCACAGCCAATGCCTCAGTTTCGCTTCCTCTTTTTTCTATCTGTAGCTCTTTCTTTCTTTTTTGACTAATTGCTTTGGCTAAGATTTCAGTATATGAGACATGGGCGATAATTTTCTGAGTAGGGCTTCAGTAGCTTGGGAAGTAAGAGAAAATGACAATAGTAACGGCAGTGAGATTGCATCAACTAAAACCCATGGGCACAGTGGTGGCATTACCAGAGCCAAGTGACATCTTAAAGGAGGCAGAGAAATTGAGTGTCATGGTACGTGTCTTTAAATACAACAGTGAAGGTGGGATGCAGAGCATCAGACAGATCCCATCTACATATCAAGTTCCAGGCTAGCCAGGACTGGTGAGAGTGTATCTCAAAAAGATAAAAGGCAGAAAACATTTTCCAGATACTCATCCACCAATGGATTAATCTCCAAAAAGTATAAAGAACTAAAAGTGTTGAACGCGAACAGAATGAAAAAGCCAGCAACCAACAGACAACTGAACCACACAGAGTCCTCAGAGGAAGTGTAGATCAACACCCTGAGCCATTAGTGGTGTGCAAAGGGAAAACACACTAACAGCACATCTTACCCTAGCCAGTACAATATTTAATTCAGAAAATAAACGGCATCAAAAACGTGGGTGGGGAAAAGTCCTAATAGGAACACCACTGTGGAAATCAGCATATAGGGTCATCAAAAAACATAGATGTAAGACTATCGTGTGATTCCGCTATAGCATTTTTAGGCAGATCTATCTACAGGAATCTACACTTCAGAGATATCTGCATATCCATGTCTATTGTGGTACTATTGACAATATCCAAGCTCTGGATTACATCTGATTGTTCACAAATAGACGAAGGGATGAGGGAAGTGTGTGTATGTGCGTATTTCTATACATACTGTGGAGTATTGCGGGGTCAAACTTAGGACATTTGCAGGAAAATGGATGGACTGGAGATCGCCGTGTTAAGTGAAATAGAGCAGATTCTGAAGAGGCGCAGGATCAAAGAGCCAGAGGACCAGAAGGCCAGAAGGGCAATAGGAGGAATATAATCAAAGCACGTTTTAAGAAATTATCATAATAAAGCCACCATTATTTTATACAGAACATGAAAAAAAGAAAAACAATCCTTAAGACACAGAAAGAACCTTCACACATACTAACAGGAAAAGAAGTGGCAGCGAGGAGAAGTCTGCGGCTCGAGGCTGGCCAAAGGGAAGTATCCAGAAAGAACTGAACCATGCCCGCCTGTGGCATTGCTTAAGACGGAGTTGGAGGGAGGGATCCATTGTGTGGGCTCTGATCACACGCCAAGTGTACTGCACACAATAATTACAAGAAAAACAACAACAAAAACAACAACAAAAAAAAAACGTTCGGGGTTACCCAGAATTCACACCCAGCTTAGCACAGGCGGGCTGGCTCTGACGGATGCAGGCCACAAACACTGTTCACACACTTACCATGTACAGCATGTTCCCGGCTGTCGGGTTCACTTTGGACCGGCGCTGGTTGTGGATTTGAACACATTGTTGGATGAAATCCTCATTGGTTATATCTGGCAAAGTACTTGCGGTATACGAAGAACTAGAAACGGAAGAAGCCATCCAGACCATTATAGCAAGAGTGGCCTGCATGATGCCTCTGGCTGCGGTTGGACCTAGAACCCAGAGCCCCTGGGTTCTGATAGAAGGCTTGGTTCTCTCAGTTTTCAGACTTTTTTTTCTGTGCTGGAAGGTTGAACCCAGGGTCGATTGTGTTGGGCAAGGGCTCTGCCCTTCAGCTACATCTTTAGCACCCTGCTTCTTTGTGACCAGCCTCACCAAGCACAGTTGACCTCAGCTGGAGAAGTCTGAAAGCAGAACGAACGTTGAGTCGTTGTGAAACTCACGAGCTGGATTTCTCCATATATGGCTTGCAGCTCAGTTTGTTGTTAACCCTGTCCCCGTCGGTGCTTCTCGGTGACAGGGCACCTACAGAACACAGATTCTTGTTAGGCGGCATCAAGCCTTGAGCTGAGGTATTTACAAAGGAATTTCTGTGGGCTCCAGAAATAAGTCATGTGTTAGTCAGGCTTCTCTAAAGGAACAGAAATGACAGACTATATGTATTCACAGGGGATCTGTTACACTGGCTTAGAGGATGTGGCCTGAGGGGTCCCACAATGGTTGACTCATGCCAGTATAGGCGAGACGCTGGTCGTTGTTCAGTCTCTGAGGCGGGATGTCGCAGAAGTCAAATTCTGGAGTTGGTGCCCTGGAGGATTCCTGAAGAGCTGCTGGCTTTCAGTCTACACTGGACCCCTGAAGAAGCCGAGTTTAACACCAACCACAACAGGAAATGAAGGAACTTACCAGACAAGAGGGGAGGCGGAGGCAAGCAAACAAAAAGTAACTTTCTTCCTGGTTCCCCCCTATTTTTTTTATTTTAAATGTGATATATCACCAGAAGGCAGAAGGCGTGGCTCAGATTTAGAGTGGGTCCTCCTGTTACAAATGATCTGATTAAGAAAATTCCACCCAGGAGTGCCCAGCTGCCTAGGTTTGTTGATTCCAGATGTAGCCAATGTGACAGTCAGGATTACCAACGCAAATCTCTACCAAAGGACCTGCCAATGTTTTTGCAAAACCTTTTTTGTTGGAATCCTCTGTGCAAACAGTGGTGGGAATACAATGGTCCCTGATTTATCAGTGTCTGAATGAGCACCTGCCAACAGACACTTTCTGATTCAGATACAGTGGTAAAGTTGAAGTTACAAGGTATGCACAGTTAAGAGATAAGAGTAATAAACTCAAACAATTAAGGGTGTTTACTGATAAACTTGCCAGCATCACCACTATATGCATTGAGACCATTAAGTAAAATAAAGGTTTCTAGGATGTGGACAGCAATACCTAAAGTTTATCTGAAAAAAAAATAAAACCTCTGTTTTGTTATTAAAACAGTTATTAAGTGACCAATAACTAATGGCCCAAATGACAGTATGTATATACTGGACACAGAAAGCAAATTTAGTGCCAAATTTAATGGTTGCTTGAGCACCCACCCCCATGGCACACATGCAGCTCCCAAGACTTTATCTTGAAACTTGCCCTAATTTTCTTTCCGTTGCTGGGACCAAACATGGGGCAGAAGAACTTGTGGGAGGAAAGGGTTTATAATGTGGTTAAGACTTTGTGAAGAACTCAAAAGTAGAACTGTGAAACACACACACACAGGCATGCTTGGAGAAGGAGGCAGGGAGTA
>LOEQ01011504.1:45011-59261 GCA_001685075.1 Bramus lutescens
CCGGGATGCCGCGGAGGGGTTTTAACGCTGCCCCGTAGGCCTTTGGTGCCAAGGGGAGTGCTTTAGTTTTACATGATGACCTTGGGTGTGAGAAAAGGAAAAGATGGCGGGAAGAGGGGGGGTGAGGTGGGGGGACAGGGAGGATGACACGCCACAGCTGCATTTTTATTTGGAAACTTTGGGAAAGTGTTCTTTGCTAGACCTGCATTTCTGCATTACACAGGGGAAAGACTAGTCCTTTTGATGTCCCCTCCTCCTTTTCCTGGTGACGAAGTGACAGGTTTCAACTAATAGTATGAAGGATACCTGCTTCCTTTCCAGATCACCAGTGCTGTAAAAAAGCCATTTTTATAAGGCAAATATATCAGCAACACTGGCATTTCACATCTGTTCCTATTTATGGTTTCGTTTGATTTCCAACCTAAACGTAAGAATTAAAGAGGCAATCACCTAGTTGAAATGAAGTCTATCTCCCATCGCTTACCTTCTCTACAAACGTGTCTTTCCATTAGTTCTTCAGGCTTTTGGTTTTAGAAACTGTGAAATAGTAGCGGTTCAGTAATGTGGAGTGCTCAGCACCCCACTTTTAGGTTATCCCCATTTGAAGAACTTGATCACTCTAGAGTAGTAACTTGTAAACCAGCGCGCTTCATGCTGGTCAAAAGTTAAATGACAAGCGACAGTGAAGCTGATTTCTTTCCCACTCCGCCTTCTGGTGCCACTGATGTCAGGAGCTGAAGGGGAGGAGAGTTCCTCCCAAGAAACTTCATTTGGCTTTGCCTTTGCTTTCTCGTTGTATTTCTCATCGTATTTCATTGTGTTTTCTCTTTGTCGTCTCTCCATACATCAGTCAGGATGGCTAAAGGTGACCCCAAGAAACCAAAGGGCAAGATGTCTGCTTATGCCTTCTTCGTGCAGACCTGCAGGGAAGAACATAAGAAGAAAAACCCCGAGGTCCCAGTCAATTTTGCCGAGTTTTCCAAGAAGTGCTCTGAGAGGTGGAAGGTATTTTGAGGTTCAGTTTGTAGGCTACATTGGGGATTTGCTCACTTGCAGAGTCGCCCAAGTGGCTGGCTGTTTTCTTCTTTACTTACCCTTAAAAAATAAGTGCAGAGGCCTTTTTTCCCCACAAGGGGTTCTACAAAACCATTGGTCAAGTATGTGTTCGACTGTATCCAGGAATTTAACAGGTTCCGTTGTTTGCAGACAATGTCCGGCAAAGAGAAATCAAAGTTTGATGAAATGGCAAAGGCAGATAAAGTACGCTATGATCGGGAAATGAAAGATTATGGACCAGCTAAAGGAGGCAAGAAGAAGAAGGACCCTAATGCCCCCAAAAGACCACCGTAAGTAGCTATAGGATATGTAGTAACAGTTGAAAGCTTTCCTCTTGCTGAAAAGACTTTTAAAGGCTGTTACCTTTTCTGAAAAAAAATGGTGAGACAGGCTTCTAAACTCAGCTTTCAGTTCAGTGCCTATCTGCTTGACTGTCTCAGCTTCAGAGCTTGACTGATTCTTCAGTAGGCACACCTGTTCCCTTAGCTGTATTACTTTTCCCTTACCTAGCAGTTGGAAGACAAAGACACCATACATTGCAGGATCACTAGACATTCTAAACTCTTCAGATTTATAGCATTGAATGGTGATTCCATGCAAGAGAGGAGAGATCAGGGCAAGAAGCAATAGTATTTTGGTGTGGTGTGTTTGGGCATACCTGTCTTAGAAGCCTAATGCTTGGGGCCCAATGATGTAGGAGTGAAAGTTGGAATCTAGTTTGTGTTACATAGCAACACCTCTGTCTCAAGAAGGAACGTTTTGTGTGTGTGTGTGTGTGTGTGTGTATGTGCGCGCATGCTTATCTGACCTATATAAATCTCTCCCCAAAGGTCTGGATTTTTCTTATTCTGCTCTGAATTCCGCCCCAAGATCAAATCTACAAATCCTGGAATCTCCATTGGAGATGTGGCCAAAAAGCTGGGTGAGATGTGGAATAACTTAAGTGACAGTGAAAAGCAGCCTTACATTACCAAGGCCGCAAAGCTGAAGGAGAAGTATGAGAAGGTGAGAGGACTGGAAGCTTCCCTGGTTTCTAGGGTGTGTGGCTGCTCTGCTAGACTAGACTGGGTACTCTCCTTAGCCTGCTAGAGCCCAGTTCCCTAGAAAGAAAACTCTGCACAGCCCACAGTGATGTTCTTGCTTCTGGCAGTTCTCCCTCTCCTCCCCCTACATTTAAAACTAGGACTCTAACTGTACCTACACCCACCGTTAGAGGGAAAAGGGATTTGATAGGGTTATTAACATGACTTAAAGGACGCTTGAATGCCCATTGACTTGAAGATTTGAATGATCAAGGAATATATTTACATATGGAAACTGTTGACCCTTTGATTTCTTAAGTGAGGCCTGTGTGTCTG
The DNA here is from genome assembly GCA_001685075.1 of Bramus lutescens. NCBI lineage: Eukaryota > Metazoa > Chordata > Mammalia > Rodentia > Cricetidae > Bramus > Bramus lutescens. The sequence goes on from LOEQ01011504.1 coordinate 47,426, forward strand.
TTTTCACAAAGAGCTGGGAGAACTTAGCCACTATGTTCCTGTTCCTTGTAGGATGTTGCTGACTATAAGTCCAAAGGGAAGTTTGATGGTGCCAAGGGTCCTGCTAAAGTTGCCCGGAAAAAGGTGGAAGAGGAAGAGGAGGAGGAAGAGGAGGAGGAAGAGGAGGAGGAAGAGGAGGAAGATGAATAAAACACTGTCTCCTTGTGAATACCTTAGAGTAGGAAAGCGCCGTGATTGACACATCTCTNAGAGGAAGAGGAGGAGGAAGAGGAGGAGGAAGAGGAGGAGGAAGAGGAGGAAGATGAATAAAACACTGTCTCCTTGTGAATACCTTAGAGTAGGAAAGCGCCGTGATTGACACATCTCTTATTTGAGCTGTGTCTATTGCCCTTGTTAGATTTAATTACAAAATTTGATCACGATCATATTGTAGTTTCTCAAAGTGTCAGTGGTTTACATGAAGTGGCCGTGGGTGTCCGGAGCGCCCTGAAACTGTATCAAAGTTGTACATAGCTCCAAACATTTTTCAAATCGAAAGGCACTGTCGTGTCCTCCTCACTCTGTGCACTTTGCTGTTGGTGGGACAAGGCATTTGAAGATGTTTCGGGCATTTTGTTTGCAACTCGTAAGGTAGTATTAACTCTATGTTGGTTATTGGCTAGAAATCCTGAGTTATCAATTGTACATATCTATAGTTTGTAAAGAGAACAAAACAACCCAGACAGATTCTTGTTGCTCCTTGTTTGGCTTGGAGGCTGTGAGGGAAGATGCCTTTTGGAGGGGGCCGTAGCTCAGGGCGTGCACTGTGAGGCTGGACCTGTTGATACTGCGGTGGGCATCCATTTAGCTTCAGNGCTGTGGAAAGGGGGGAGGGGTCAGCTGGCATGAGAAGTGTTTGGATTTTTTCTTTAGTTAAGTGCTGTAGATTTTCAGCTGTTTTTAACTGTAGACCTCATCATTGTCAGCGAAGCAAAGAACTACTGCATCAACGAAAGTTCAAGAACCCTCTGCACCTAAACGCAATTTGCAACATTCTGTTATTTTTTGTATGTTTAGAATGCTGAAATGTTTTTGAAGTTAAATAAACAGTATTACATTTTTAAAACTGTTATGTATTACAATGGCCTAAATTTCTGACTCACCAGGCTTAGTGAAGCCACTTGCCTTTTTCTCCTAAAGCTGCTAAGGTTTCTTCCAGCTACAGACAGATGGGGGGGNGGGCTGCCTAAAGTCCCTTTGTGATTTGTGTCTGGCATTAGGGAGAAGTACTGATCATGCCGTAGATAAGGTTTAGCAACCTACAGAGACACAGGAAAACAAGCCCTTAGGAAAAAAAGCTCTGCCTGCCATTATGACATTGTGGGGTGTAAGATATCCCAACCCCGTTTCACCTTTACTCCAGCATGTATAGTAGGGTATAGTTACTGGGCTCACAGTCAAGAGTGCTAAGCTGCTGCTTTTGTTTCCTGGTCCCCTTGAGGTGCTGTGGCTTAGAGCGGCAGAGTAGAAGACTTCCATATATCCTCTATATATGTACTTTACTTCTTCAGAACCTCAGGAAAGAGAAAAGGTTCCACCTTAGGTCTGCATTTGAAGGCTGATCTGTCTCACTACAGAATCATGGAGGACTGGGTAGTGGTTGAGCGTTCATATTTCCCAGCATTAACACTTGGATATGTATGCTTAAAAGTAGAATTTGCTAATGCTTTAGTGGCATTTTGTAAACAGCAGCTTTTAGCCTGGCATATTCAGAACATGCATGTCCAGAGATGTTCCCTCCATGTTCTCGAATCCAAGATTAAGTCAGTCTGCTCACAGCCCAGTCTCTACCCTCGAACATTCTCTCACATCTGAACGATTTGTCCTTTCTTCAATTCTTCACTCATTAAAAACCCTTGGTTATGAGGTTGTCCAGAGGTACTTGCTTCAACCATGCCCATGTTACTTGGCATTCTAGCCTGCAGCTGTTGATGCTGCCCAATACACAGTGTACAAGGCAAGAGCTGAACCATGGCCAGCGTCATCAAATAAGGAAGAGAAGCTCAACGCACCCATGGATAGTTTCTCGCTAAGCAGTTCTCACTACTCAGTCTGTAACTGTAGCACCCACGGAAGAGCAACTAGGCTGTTTCTCTCAGGTTCTTGAGTAGCCACATAGAAATGGCAAGGTGAGTTCTGAGAGTCAGACAGTTGGACAGAAAGGTGGGTTGAGGCTTGCTTGGCCTGTCAGCTGCTTGCAACAAGATTAAGAAAAGTGTTTATGCTGTGGTAAAATGTGAAGCTGCATGTCCTCTGAAGCTTCTGAGATGCTGTAATGTGGTTTAAGCTTCACCTGGTTTCTGGACGATAGTGCATTCTCGCAATCCCAAATTGTTAACGCTTTTTAAACAAAAGGGCACTACCTGCTTCCTTGAAGGATCTCTCAGGCAACACTACCCTGTGAGGTAAGATGACATTTTATCCTTTGGAAAGAAGCTTGCTATAATATAGTAGCCATTGTCTATTATGTGTGTGATCTGGTCACAAATATACCTGAGGATGGTGGATGCATTCATTTTCTGAAATAAAGTTTTTTAATCCAGTTTTTATTTTCCCAAAAGTAATCACTGGGCTGTCTGTAGTCTGTTTCAGGTCCTGAGATTTTGGATGTAAACACATTCCAACCTCAGTAGCCAGCCATTGGTCTGAGCTAACATTTGATAGACAGATACTATCACAAAGGTTCTAAAGTCCCTCTGTCAACCTTTTGAGTCAGGAATAGACTGGTTTGGATCTGGAATGTTCTGCCAGGAAACACATAGGGTTTGAAGGATGTTGATGGACTGCTGTTTGATAAAGTAGCTGGGGGCTTCGCTTAGAACGCGATGTCCTGGTTGAGAGGATTTGGTTGCTGCTTGTTGTTTATTTTTGCTATTTTACCATATGGTAAAGAACAGCTGTTGACAGTGCTTTACCTTTTAGCTGTTCTCAGGGATGCAATGTTGTTAATACCCTTTCTCCTTATCAAAAAGGCAGGGGGTCAGTGTGCCCCAGGACAAGGAGTTTTGGAAGACTCTTGAATCTGAGGCAAGGGGCCTATCTCTTATTCTCAAGCATAGCACAAACAGCATATGCCAGTTTATTATTATAACTTACATCTAAATACCAGCAGGGAAGTGAAAAAACCCGGAGAATAAGAGAAAATATTTGCAAAACGTGTATATATGGTGTTTACAGCATGAAAAAGAACAAGTCAGCAATAAAGCTAGGTAGAGTAAGACATGCCTGTATTTCCAGCAGTTGGGAGTCTGAGGAGAGTCAAGTTCAGGGCTTGTCTGGGCTATATACTGTGACCCAGTCAAAAAAAGTAATAAATGTTGTAATACATGAAATTCAGCAAACTATTAAGTAAAAATATCTTCTTGATTTTTTGAGACAGGGTTTCTCTGTGAAACATCCCTAACTGTCCTGGAACTCGCTCTGCAGACCAGGCTGGCCTCAAACTCACACAGATCTGCCTGCCTCTGCCTCCTGAGTGNCTCCTGAGTGCTGTGATGAAAGGCATGTGCCACCACCGCCCAGCTAGTAAAAATAATTTTTAAGGATGGTCCAGGGACTGAGGAGAAAGGTCAGTAGGAAAAATGTTGTCTGTGAAAGCATGAGGATCCGAGTTCAACACCCAGAACTCACAAATCAAGTCAGAGAGTTTGGGTCATGGCTAAGCAAGTAAGAGCACTGGCACTTATCTAGAGGACACAGGTTCAATTCCTAGCACCCACATGCTGGATCACAGTTGTCTGCAACTCCAGTGCCTTCTTTTGACCTCCACAGACATGGCATGTATGTGGTACAGAGACATTCATGTAGGCAAAACATTCAAGCACATATAAATAGACAAGTGTCCTGGTACATGCTTGTGATCCTGGTACTAGGGAGGTGGAAATAGGCAGTTCCCTAGGGCTCACTGGCCAGCCTAGCCTACTTGGTGAGCCTGGCCCTAGTGAGAGGCCATGTCCTAGAAAATAAGATGGGCTGGGGGCTATGACACACATCTTTAATCTCAGCACTTGGGCAAGTAGAGACAGGTAGATCTGTGAGTTTGTGACCAGCTTGCTCTACAGTGTGAGTTCCAGGATAGCCAGGGTTACACAGAGAAATCCTGTCTCAAAAAACCAAAAAAAAAATTAAAAAAAGAACTGGGCTAAGGAGAAATGACATCTGAGGTTGTCGTCTGGTCCTCTCAGTTTGCTTTCTGTTGCTGCCATAAAACAGTGACCAAAGCAACTCGGAGAAGTAGCATTTACCTCAGTTTACAGGTTAGAGTCCAATATCCAGGGAAGGCAACGCAGGAACTAAAGGAGAAGTCATGGTGTCACTAACTCAGACACCTGTAGTCCATGCTCAGTGCAGCATTGTTTACAATAGCCAAGTTATGAAAATAACGTAGATAAATGTTCATCAGTGATGAACTAGTGATTCCCAGAAAGAGATTGCTGAGTCATATCCTGGCTATATTTGTAGAAGTGATACATTGTGTTGATTAATGGCATCGTGACTAGAGTAGATTTTAGGTGCTCTCCCCATGCACACACGCACACACACACACACACACACACACACACGATGTGGGATGTTGTATATAGTAATTGGCTTGACTTATGATAATCCCTTCAATATGCATATGCGTATCAAAATAGCATGGTCTGGAGGTAGAACTTACTGGTAGAGCACTTGCCCAGCATGAGCAAGGTCCTGGGTTTTATCCCTAGCACCGCAAAAGCAATAACAAAAGTGTGATGTTGTAGGTTCGAAATACATGCACTACAACTAGCTAACAGCTGGCTACAGTAACACAAGCTCCAGGGCAAAGCCCTCCAGAAGTGAGAGACCTGAGTTCCGGAGTGCCTAGCCCGAGGAGGCGATCAAGCACAGATACAGATGCTCACAAAGCCCAGCTGGTACCCTAAGGGAAAGGTGTGTAACTGCGAACCCTCATGCCTGCCCAGTGTGCTCCAGTTTAAGAGGATCCATCTTTCACTCTTGGGACCAAACCAATTTTTCATTTTTTATGCTTTTATTCCCCACCAATTTCCCTCTAGGGAGCTTTCCAGCCCCAACACCCTAGTAGAATCTGTCTGCTGCAGCTCTAGACATTTCCCTGGAGGAAAACAAAAGCCCTTGGGCTAGAAAGGGGTTTTCACTTTTCCTCACTCCCTCTTGTAAACATGTGGCTAGCCTCAGAGCATTTCAGGAAAATCTCAGAGAAGCTCCTGGTGCTGGCCTTCAAGCTCTGGTTGAGTGTTACAAGCCACACAGGAGAAGGAGAGGCATTTTCCAGGCTGTATTTTGTTCCGGGCCTGTGGAGGCTTTTTGTTTTAAAAGAAGTCTTTTGGAAGCATGTCAATAGTGATACTGTGGCAATGTTGACTGCAAAGTTTGACAGTTCCCATTCCAAGATGTGGGGAGCATATGATGCGCTTGTCCTCTGTCCAAACCCTCCCTAGTTTACATGGAGAAGGGCTGATATTTCAGCTAGAAAACATTAGCAGAAGGCAGAAATATGTCATTCAAAATATTGAGCTAGTCATGATGTGTTAAGTATTCTTGAGCTGGAGCTGGTTTTTCCTTCTATATAAAGACATGTATATGTGTGCATATAATGTATGATATGTGATACATATGCATATATATTAGAAATAGGACTTCCTAGCAGAATATAAAAATATAAAATACCAAGCCAGGCATGGTGACACCTCCCTTTGCTTCCAGCTATTCAGAAGTGGGGCAGCGTGACTGGGATTCACTGGGCTTGTGTTGTATTGTTAATACATTAGAGAGGAAATTTAAGGTCTATTATAACAAAGCCTGAGTTTCCAATAGGAAACAATAATGAAAAATCACTTCATAGCCTCCAGAATTGAGAAAAATGGGGTGAACCAATGAGTTTAAGTAGGGTTACTTACAGGAATGTGGGTGGGCTGACTGACTGGGAGCTACACAACAGACCAATGTCTCTTCTTCCCCTTGCGACCATTAATTACGGAGTGACTTCAGGTCCAAAAGACAGTGTGCTTCCGGTAAAAGCACCAACTAGAAAAGGATTTTGTAAGTCTGGTAGAACTTACTGAAACTAAACGTGTGCACACCCTGTAGTGCAGCACTTCCGGGTGTAGGTATGAATACCCAATAGTAATATGTTCACACTCACATGCTATGAACAGACAGGATGTTCATAATGGTGCTACTTGCAACAACCGCAAACTACACACAAATTCGAGTTCAGTTGTGCTATGTTCGCGCAGCAGAAGTTTTTGCAAGAGTGAAGGCCTGTGAAACCTATATGTATAACAATGGAGGTATCTTGGAGACATAATGTTTTCCCCATAAGCCTATAGAATATACTTTTATTGTATATTATGTATATTTTTTTCAATTAAAAAATTACAGGCCTGATCAGAGCAAGGCTAACCATGACCTACTCCTCGAGGTATCGATCCAGACAAGATGGCTAAAGCGCAACCCACTGAAACTGCAATCACTTCACAGTTCACCCCATGAACTCTATTTGCTTTGCCGGTAAAAATGAAGGATTTCTGTAGAACACAAAGCTGTGAAAGTTGGAAAAAAGCATCAAGTCTTTCCCATAACGTCCCCAAGTCTTGGCCTTAAAGTAGGGTGCACACTGGGTGACGCAGGAGCATGGTATGAAGAACCGCCACTAAAAGCGAGCTTTGCTTGAGCAGAGCCAAAGCAGTGTGTTTGTCAAGCATGTTCTTCTGAAAGCAGCAGGTCTAAAGGCTGCAGAGACAAAAACGCCACTTACGTGGAGCAGCAGCTACCAAATTCATTGCACCAGACACACTGTTAAATGAAAAACGACTGTGTGAGTCCATCTACATAAAGTTCAAAGCCGACAACAAAGATGGATTCCAGCTCAGCTTGCTGGACCACATATTCACTGGACATACAGTCTCTCCTAATTAAGAAGTGGAGGGGTTGTGCATATGTATGTCAGTGTGATGTACGTGAGTGGGGGTGCACATACCCAAGCACATTCACAGAAGCCAGGGGAAGGCACCAAGTGTCCTGCTCTAGCCATCTTTTTTCCTCCGCTAATACAGGGTTTTTCACTGAACTGCCAGCCTGGCTGCCAGCAAGCCCAGGCAATCTTCCTTCAGCACACTGCAGTGCCCGAGTTTCAGGAGAGTGTATGGTCATGCCTGGGAGCTGAACTCAGGTCTTCATGCTTGTCTAACAGGCACTCTTATGTGCTGAGTCATCCCCCAGAAGAAAATGCAAAGTGAGATTGTGTGTGTGTGTGTGTGTGTGTGTGTGTGTGTGTCTTTAAAGGAAAATGTCCTGAACTTGCAATGACAGATAAGATAATCTGGGTCAATTTCCCATTGAAAAATCAGATAATAAAATCATTTGAAAAACATTAATGAGAGCCAAGCATGGTGGTGCATGCCTTTAATCTCAGCACTCAGAAGGTAGAGGCAGGTCTGTGAGCTTGAGTCTGTCCTGGTCTACATAGTGAATTCCAGCCCAGCCCAAACCAAAACAGTAATGAACTCATTAGATCAAAATGAAACCAAATGCAAGAGACCTGAGCTTCACCATGAGTCCCAGACCAGCCTGAGATACATATGGTGACCCTGTGCCAAAATAAAGTGCTATCTAAGGCCAGGCTCATCCAACAGGGTTGGTACATGTAGCTCAAGCTGGCCTGGAACTCACGATGTAGTTCAGCATGGCCTTAACCATGGCTGTCTTCCTGCGCTATTTCTATAGTGCTGGGCTGACAGGCCAAAGGCTTCACTTTGAGCTTGGTAAGTGCTTCTGCCCATATGTATTGAGGTTTGCTGCCTCGAAGGAAGTTGCTCAAGGGCCAAGTTTTATCTGTGCCTGTCTCTTAGGACAAAAACTCCCAATACAGAGTTCACTGGAACTCACAGGTGAACCTCTTGCCGCTGTTCAAGGACAAATGTCTAACAGCTGGGACAATTAGTCTATGGAAAGATAAAACCCAAAGCCTGCCTGGAAACACACACGGAAACTGATTGTAGGGATTATCGACCTAAGGTTAGAAGCTAAAGAAGGGTGGCTTAGTCACATAGGGCAAGGGAAGGAAGATTTTGTAATCAAGTCACACAAAACCAACAGCAACCATGGAGGACTGACACAATATGGGATGTTCTATCTGGAGTTTCTGCTCACTCCAAGGCATCAATAGAACAACCATGCAAACAGAGCCAGACAAAAGCTTTGCGACACATCTAGCCACAATGGCCTAGCATCCAGAATGCCCAGGGCACTAGTATACTAGACACATTAATAAGAAAAAGACAGAGACCCCAGAAGGAAAATGAGCTCAAGATTTGAGCAATTATTTCACAAAGAGGGCATCAAGTGTGTGCGTGCATGTGCGTGCATGCGTGTGTGTGTATAAAGGTGTTGTGGCTCATTAGCAATAGCGAAAATGAAAATTGCAATGAGATGTAGTCAGAGATCCATCAAATTGGTGAAAATGAACTAGACAATCCTGAGCATTGCCCAGGACTTAGAGCAAGGGGAAGCTCTTAGGCTACTCCTGGAACTTTGTATTGGTCTGGCCACTTTGAAGCACGGCCTGCACTAGTTGGCGAATAGAAGGCCAAGGGACATCTTCACAAAGTGATGGGCTAAAGGAAGTAGCAAACCTAATGTCCCTCATGTATGTATGCAATTTCCAGTGCTCTACTATAGTGGGAGTGAATATCAGGTGACCACAGCAGCATGGTTGAATCTACACTGACGAGTGTAGAAATGAGGTGCTTTGACTTATGTAAAGTTCATAACAGATAAAATTAAACTGTTCAGACATGCAGAGATGGTTGAACTCTAGAGAAAAGAAAGTAGCAGTTACTTACTCTAGGAGTCAAAATAGCGCTTAATCCCGGTGAGGGATGAAGGAGATTGGTACTGTAAAGACTCTTATGTGAGTCAAGTTCCCCCTAAATTCATGTTGAAATCCCATTCCCCCAGGACCTTATAGAACCTGATCACATTTGGACGAAGTTAAAATAAGGTCATTAGAGTAGTCTCTAGTCCACTTTGACTGGTGTCACTAGGAAAATACAATAGTGAAACAGAAACGTACCAGCAAGACCATAGGGAACACAAGCAGAATATAGACATGTGTAAAGCAAGGGGAGAAGCCCCAGAAGTACCCAAATCTGCCTTTGTGCTTTAAACTGGACTTTGGGTTTCCAGAAATATGAGAGACTGCATCTCTGTTGGTAAAATCGCCCAGTCTATTATGGTACTTTATTGTAGCCAAAGAAGACTAATACAGGGTGTTGCAGGGAGATGCTTCCAATTTTGTATTTCTTGATGAGATGTTGAGAACACACACACACACACACATGCACACGCATGCATACACACACACATACACACACACACAGCGTTTTCAGACAAGGTCTCAGTTTGTAGCCTGGGGCTACCTTCAGACTCACAGTTCTGCTCAAGTTCTTGCACGCAGAGATTTCAAGGTGTAAGGCAGAAGTGTATGAGTTGGTGAAAAGGGAAAACAAAAGATTGTGGCTAAAGCCAGGCAGTGGTGATGCACACCTTTAATCCAAGCATTTAGGAGGCAGAGGCAGGCAGATCTCTGAGTTTAAGGTCAGCCTGGTCTACAGAGTGAGTTCCAGGATAGTCAGGGCTTTACAAAGAAACCCTGTCTCAGAGAGAGAGAGAGNACACACACACACACACACATCTCACAATGAACAAATGAGAAAAGCTGGAATTGGGAGAAATAGTCTTTCCCATGGAAGAGCACACCAGTTGGTTTTCTAATACCAAATGGTCATCCCTGAAAAACACACATACAAGTAACATTACACAGACTGAGCAGGTTATGTTTAGAATATTTGTTTATGTACACACACACTCACCTGTGTGTGTGTGTGTAACAGCAATTAATGAAAAAGAGGCCATGAATTTGAAAGAGAACAAAGGTAGATGGGAGGATTTGGAGGGAGGAAAGGGAAGAAAGAAATGTTGTAATTATATTAAAATCTCAAAATGAAAACAGTGTGCCTTGGTCTAAGGAGGAAAAACAAGTTTGCAGTCAAATGCTCTGCAAAAAAAACTCTTTCTTTTGACTGCCAGGATTATAGGCATGTGACACCATGCTCAGCTGATGTTTGTTCTCCTGTAAGCAGGTTTATTGACGCAATGTTTCATGTTTCCGGCAATTCATTTCTTCCGAATGAACAGTCTGCATATATATGTCTGCGACAGAAAAGCAGAAAGGGATTATTTGGGAGGGGCAGGAACTAGCCAGGAGAAGGACACAAAAGATAGCAGAGGATGACAAATATGAGCAAAGTACAATGAAACATATGCATGGAAATGTTAAATGAGCAGGCGTGGTGGCATACATCTTTAGTCCCAGAGCTCAGGAGGTAGAGATATCTGTGAGTTCAAGGCCTGCATACTTACATAGTGAATTCCAGGACAACTAGGGATACAGTCTAAGACCGTGTCCCAAAACAGCATCAACAAAAGGTTGTAATGAAACCCATCACTTTTATGCTAATTAAAATTAATAAAAAGATTTTAAATTATGCAATTCATAGTGAATTTATAGTGAATGTAGATTTATACAGACAAATTGACCATAGTTTCACTACCTTAGAAAGAGACCCATTAACTTTTAGTTGTAAACTCTTGGTCCCTAATTACTTAGGCCTGTGGCAGCTATGATCTTACTTTCTCTCCCTCCAGGCCCATTACAGACATTACATAAACGGAAGCACGTGGCATGTAGATTGTAAGGGCTTTGCTTTGACTTAGTACCATGTTCAAGGCTCATTCATGCTGTAGGATGCCTCAGAATTGCTTTTTCCCCTGTTGTGGGATAATCTTTTTGAACATTTTGAAGATGTGTCTTTTCCAGAGCACCTTCTGATTGGTTTCATAAAGAGCTGAATGGCCAGTAGCTAGGCAGGAAGACTTTAGGTGGGACTTCTGGTCATAGAAAGGAGGAGGAGGGCATGACAGAGACACCAGAGGACACAGAGAAGAAACAAGAGGTGCAAGGTGGAAGAGAGGTAAAAAGCCACGAGGCAAATCATAGATTAATATAAATGGCTTAATTTAAATTAGAAGAGCTAGTGGGACAAGCCTATGCTAATTGCCAAGCTTTCATAATTAATACGAAGTCTCCATGTCATTTTTCTGAGCTGGTGGCCCAAATAAAAATTCATATACATTCCCCCTTTTTGTTGTTGCTGTTATTATTTTTGTTTGTCTGTTTTGAAACAGCGTTTCTCTATGTAACCCTGGTTGTCCTGGAACTCATTCTGTAGACCAGGCTGGCCTTGAACTCAAAGACCTGCCTGCCTCTGCCTCCCAAGTGCTGGGATTAAAGACCTTTTAACACATAGTCTAACTCCATAACTCCAACTGGTCTCAAATTTCCAGCAAATCTCGCCTCAGCTTCCAAAGACCTCAGATTAGAGACTCGCACTGCCATGTCTGGCTCCCCCATTCCTATGGATGGCAGAGTGTATTGTGTTTACCTATTCATCAATTGCTGGGCATTCAACACTGTTCTGAGCGCTCAAGTGGAGTGATGAGGTGAGCAGGCCTGCTTTTTGTCCCGCCCGGCTCCCGGACGGCTAGCTTAACACCCAAAATAACAACACACAAATTGTATTCATTTAGACACTGCCTGGTCCATTATATGTAGGCTCTTCTAGGCTAACTCTCACATCTTGATTAACCAATTTCTAATAATCTGTGTACCACCACAACCGGGAAGATTCTAACCCACGTCCATCTTGGGCCGGAGCTTCATGGTCTGCCT
>LOEQ01011505.1:0-30286 GCA_001685075.1 Bramus lutescens
CTTTTAGACAGGATTTCTCTGTGTTGCCCTGGATATCCTGGGACTTGCTTTGTACACCACGCTCGACTTGAATTCACAAAGATCTGCCTGCCTCTGCTTCCTGAGTGCTGGGATTAAAGGCGTGTGCTGCCATGGTGCAGTTCAGGATGTACAGCTTTCTAACTCATTGATAAAATTCTGGATCAATTGGTCCGAATTATAGGCACACCATATAGCAGCCCTGAACTAAATGAATGCTTGCTGTGCCAAGAAACACCCTTTTAAAAGCATTATTTAATACACATGCATATGTGTGTACCTACATGCATATCTGTGTGCCATGTGCATTCAATGCCCACAGAAGCCAGAAAAGGATGTCAGAGCCCCTAAATCTGGAATTACAGACTGTTGTGAGCTGCCATGTGGCTGCCGAGAATTGCACCTTGGCCCACTGAAAGAGCAGCCAGAGATTTCAAACACTGAGCTGTCTCTCCAGCTCTGTAAGGTTCTTGACTAAGAAATCTTTCATTAGAATATTCTCTGTAACTACTGTATATACATATATATGTATATATATAATTTTTTTTACTGTATATGTTTTTAAAAGGGGGTAAGGCTATATTTAGATATTTTAAAATTTCTGTGCTTGTTAGTTTTTCACCATTTGAAATGAACTTTCACAATGTCTGTGAGCTGAGGCTTTTGATTGCGCAGGACTGAGCATGCTCTGCTGGGTGGTTTGGGAAGGGTGGGATTGTTTATTTTTTTATTTTTAGAATATTGGTGTTTATTTTTTTCTTTCTACCCTGGATCTTTGTGAGTTGCTACTAGAGCTTTCACTAGAGAGGCTACAAAAGGCTGCAGCCAGGTTAAAGATGCATGGTAATTGATGCCGAGGAGCTGCCGTCTGATTCCTGGGTTATAGAATGCATGGTAATTGATGCTGAGGAGCTGCCGTCTGATTCCAGGCTACAGCATGGACACTGATATTTAATCATATATTCATAGCTTGCTTAAAAACTAGTTGGATAACCATAGTTTCATGGGTAACAAGGAAGAGTTTACTTTTAGTTCTACTTGTCTGTACAAAGTAGTTAGCTTTGAGGGTTGGGGAACTGGTTCAATAGTAGAGCACTTGCCTTGCATGCACAAGACCCTTGGCTTGATATACATAAACAGACACACATACATAGACACATACACACAGGCACACACAGACACACACAGGCACATACACACAGGCACATATACACAGGCACATACACACAGGCACATACAAACAGGCACACACAGGCACATACACACAGGCACATACTCAAAGGCACACACAGGCACATACACACAGGCACACACAGGCACATACACTCAGGGACATATACACAGGCACACATAGGCACGCGCGCGCGCACACACACACACACACACACAGCTTCAAGAGATTGTCCTTGAAGGCTGTCCATGCTCTAACATGGTAGTAACAAAAACAGTGAATAATTTCCCTTTTCTGTTATCAAATCTGGGACCCTTAGCTGACTGAGAATGGAAAAATTCAATAATATTTTCCTAACAGAAACATCCCAGTCAATGTTTTAGCAAGGAAGGCTAATTATTGTTGAGCTAATGAGTTTTGCCTTTCTCAAATTACTTTTGAAAAAATATGATAAGCTTCTGCCTTTGTATTGTTTTCCCCCTTAGGAAAGAGAAAACCCTTTAATGCCGCTTCCAACTTATCACTAACTACTCATTTTAAGATAAAACACCATTTGAGGAAGAGCCTAAGATACCACACAGAGGGACTTTGTGTGCACTGGGACTTTAACACCATCTAGATACATGCCTGATGAGGCACAACATGATGAGATTGATTCCCATAAATGTCACTGCCCCCATTTATTGTCTTTCCCCTTGAACCAGAGCTGTACTGGCTGGACTCCATTGTCTGCCATGCAGATTGACTGCAGCTCAGATGAATTCCAGTTCACAATAGGCATGTGCCCGCTAAAAACACAAAGCTTCCCACTCCAGCAGGGCCGACAACGCACTGGCAAAACCCACGCAGCTGCAGAGGGCTCACAATCTCAGAAGTTTTCAGATGCTTCTTAACTGGATGGAATATCATCTAAGTTGATCTGCAATCCCGAAACGAATCCCCAATGGACAGACTGGTTTATGCTTGTCCAAACTAAGTGTGTTTTAGCTTTCTGCAAAGACACGGCTAAAGCATTTCTTATTGACATTCTAAGGTTAGGCTGGATTTTCTTGTTGCTTCAGTTTCTCCTGGAGAGTAACTCAGAGATGCTGGAAAGTAGTTAACTGTTTCTAGTCTGCAGGGCACATGTTAACCTGCAGCCGCCTGAGTAATGGAAGCCACTGGATATCTGTGGAGGGAACTGAACAGCATCCTGACAATCAAGGGGAAAAGAACAAACTCATGAGTAATGGGAAGCACCAAATCTAACAGTTGAAACAACGCAAAAACAAGCAGAAAACAACAACTGGGATTGCAACAGTCTGCCAGTTGACAGAATACCAGGAAAAGTGCAAACAAGAAAAACAGCTAATGTTGGCTAGCAGATAAAAGCCGAAGCATGTTGAGAACTACGTGGGCCTGCACACTGCCAACTGCAGTCACGTCTCTACAACTAGACGAATCACTGCCTGCTCCCAGGCAGAGTGCACAGCTCGTCAGTGCAGACTTTTGTTATTCTGACACCCAAATACTCGTATACCCCCAGATAGGGACAGTGGATTCCTCTCAGCTCTACTGCAGGGGTTATTTTTGTTTTGGTTCCTGGTCAAACACCTGTGGCTTATTCCACCAAGGCTGTTTCTGATATTCCTATGCACTCCTGTCGTAGAGTGGACTGGCAATAGCCATTAGAAATCTTTGCTTTCACAAGATGCCAGTGCACATACCATTCAGTGCTAACACTCTGTCACAGAAGTTTGTAGACATTTCTATTAAGCATGTTATGGGTACACTTTGGTAACATTGCTATTAAATTAGGCACATCTTACACTTGAATGAAACATGGAGGAGAAATTGAACTGAGGTGAGCTCACCAACCAGCCTGGCAACAGGGGTAGATCTGGGCTGAGACCAAAGCAGCCAGCACTGCTTGAGGACCCTGCCATCATGATGGCACCATCACAGCGGCATCTTTCATCTCTTCTGCTAGGGAGCCAGGACCAGTTTTGAACATCTTTAAATGAACCTTCTGGGAGCTCTGCTAGTCAATTCAACAGAGTACTCGCTGCTGTGTATCTAGGGTTTTACTACAATATAAAGTATGTTTTCAACTACTTGGGACTCACCTCCCAGGAGAAGCCACATAGTTCCTCACCCCAAAGTTATTAAATTAGTAGAAACAGGACCTGTGAGTTATCTCGGTGAGTGGAGGCTTTGCTGTGAAAGCCTGGTGTTCAGTGTTTACCAAGTGACTTCCAAGAGATGTTCTCTAACCTCTACACTTGGGGTGTGACACACACACACACACACATACACACACACCAACACACACATACAAATGTTCATACAGCAACAAAATTTAAATCAGTTGAAAGATGGAATTACTATAAACCAATTTAAAAAATAAATCCACAGTATTTAATCTGGGATTAACTTAGATTTTCTGAAAAATTATCTTTGAAAACAGTATTTTGTTGTTGAGTGTACGTCAAGTGTGAGCAACCTTTCTATACTGTATTTTAGAATAACTCAAGACTTAACCTAAGTCAGATTCAGACTTTTGTTGTGGTAAGTATATTTTGAGAACAAATTTATAAAATATTCATATTTACAGGAATACTTAAGGAGTCACATAGGATATATATTAAAGTATGAGAACTCAAAGCTTCATCTGAATACACAGATCCCTTCTACTCTAAATGTGAATGAAACAGCAAGAGCAAAAACCAAAATAGAAATGTTTAGCTGCTAAGGAAAGAAGCCACCATCTCAAGACATCAGTGAGGTGTGAGGGCATGAGGTCTCTAAGTCTTACGTCAAAGGCCCAGCTGCCAAGTGATTAGCTGAACATTTAGAATAGACCCAGAATGCACCTGGCCAACCCAAAGCCTCATTATCTTGAAGACACCTGATACCTTGTGGCCCTCAGCCCCTTGTCCACACTGATTATGTGCCGTGTACCCAGTTTAATAACTTAAGAGGATTTAAAATTCATGAGGCTTGTTGAAAGCTCAGCCATTACATTCTACTCATTCCAGTGTATGGGAAAAAGAACAGGACGGACATTTCAGTCAAGGCCATTATTGTGTTTGAACGACCATATTCCATTAAGTTGCTAATAAACCTGCTTGGAGATGTTGATCCCGTCAGCCCCATAGCTGCATTCCATGCCTTTCTCCCCACTTGCCCGATGTCACTCTGGGCAGTATTACTTTCTCTGTGCCCTTTATTCCAAGGTTGCCCAGAATTCAAAGCACTTATTCAGTGAGGTTGTAATCCAGTTTAGTATGCTATTAATGGAATTCTTTAGAGAAGATCATGGAAAAGGAAAACCACACTTACTCTGGGGTCAGTGGCTAATTTTAAGGGGAACACAGTCTGAAGGAAAAGGCAAGATCCATGAGGCATTAAGGAACAAAAGAAAAGAAAACATCCACCTCCATAATTTTCCAATATTTCTTAAAAATAAAAACAAGTCCAAGTTTGGAGTGGTAAGATCCTGTCCTGTGGATGAACGGCAGCACGCACTGGCATTCATGGGCGCTAGGAGGCATGGGTTTCCTTCCACACTGCAGGAGCTTTGCCTCCCTTCCCTTCATTTATTCTGGGGTTCAACAGTGAACCTCACAAATCTTCTTTTTTTTCCCTAAACCTCACACAAGTCTTGACAGTCCCTTGGAGCGAGTGTGACCTAGAATCAGTTAGAAGCTGTAACGTGTGCTGTTCACTAGCATGGCTGGTTTTCTATCTGCCATAAATGTCACATGAAGCCACTGCTGTTACTAGGACTTAATGTCCTGCAAACACAAAGCAGAGCGGATGCCTGTGGAGGCTGGCATTTTTGAAAGAAGGAATACATTACTTACACTGTCTGACGTTTATCCCCATTTAAGAATAAACTGAAAGTGTAACATTTAAAACAAACAAAAACAAAAAACTAAAGTTAAGGGAATACATGTCTTCATTTTTAACACTGTTATCAAATGGCAATTATTTCCTTGTTTCTTTTTCTGTCCAGAAGGTTTGGAAGAAATGTTTTCCCAAATTCTGGGTGGATACCAAATGCCTGTCTCTCTACTGACAGTTTCCAATGAATAGAATTAAAGAGGTTTTTCTTCTATGGGGCAACTGGGTTGGAAAAAGCTGTCTGCGTACCCCAAATGATTGCTTATCAGCAAAATTAAGCTGAATGAAAGTACAGTTTGGGCCAGTGAGATGATAAAGGTGCTGCCAGCAAGCCTAATGATCTGAGTTCCAACCCCAGAAGCCATGATGGGAGAGAACCAACACCCACAAATTGTCCTGTGACCTCCACAAGCACACTATCACACACACATAGTGGCACACAGACAAGCACATAAAAATGTAATAAGTACTTTATAAAGTAGAATGTACTTCCTGAATTACTTTATGACTAGGAAAATATTTGAATAAATCTTTTTTTAGAGTGACCAAGATTAGGTATAGTTTCCTCTCTAAAGCCCCTCAGTGAGGACACATAAAAAACAGCTCTAAGACCTGAATAAAGCTTTAGTAGAGGGGAAATTAATGTTGAAGCAACAATATTATGATTCAACAAAAACAAAAATGAGTAATAGCTCCAATATTGAAAGTCATGGAATTACAGTGATTTCACAATCCCTCAGAAACAGAAAAGCACCATTCATTGCGTTAACAAGTGTTTATTGATCACCTATGTGTCCAAGCTAGATGCACATACATGTGTAGCAAATTTCTCGACTTGAGAATTAAGTGAAAGCAAGTGAATATAGCATATTAAGCTTGAAGAACTGTGAAGCGGGACAAACAGGAGATTAATCCTAGTGCTCACACAGACCAGGTGACCAGGCCCCAACCTTAAGGAACAGTCTCCAGTCTCAAGAAGAAAAGCAGAATTAGAACACAGGTTCCCTTTCTTAATCGCAGGACATATGTGATGAACTAGAAGTGTCAATGAGGAGAAAAGTCAAGGTTACGACTACTAATAAGAAACTAAAAAGATTCTGCTTGAATTTTTATTTGGAAATATCTAATAAGTTATTAATTATATATGAACATGCATTCAAAGTTCCTCCTGAAGTTTTTACATTGCTGTGAGCTCACCTACTTCTATATAAGACATGAGTGAAGACCATGGGCCACCATGACATGTTCCCAGCAAAGACATTTGAGAAGTTTCCACAAAATGCAGAATTAATGATCTAGGTGTTTTCCAACTGCTCTAGACAGGAAGTCTTAAAAATCAACACTATTTTACAACATTGTCAAGATTTTTCCTAAAAAGACTCTTTTGAGAAGCAACATACTTCTTTTTCCTTGAGTCTCTCTCTTTCACAAACACACACAGACACACAAGCAAAAGTACTCCCATACCCTGACACTTGGAGTATGACTTTTAATTCATCTGAGGATTGAGGATTTGGCTTCCCAGGAAAGTCTTTTCATTAATATCTGAAAGCCTGTCGATCTGAAACTTGGAAAAGATATGGACGGTGACACAGTTTCTACTTGATTATAATTTCTCAGTGGAAATGCCCTTAAATGAGCAACAAGCTTTCGGCATTAGAAACTCAGATTGGTTTCATAAAGCAGTGAGTCTGGCTTTTGGTAGTTGACTTAACGGGATTTCATTCCACAGTTCCTAACCACGTTCTCCCACACTGGTATTTAGGAAGGATGCAAATGAAAATCCTGCGTACGTATGAGTGGGGGTACAATTCTGCAAAGCAGGAAAGTGCTGAAAGGAGCTAATGGGGATGAGTGAGGTCCGCTCTCCAGAGGCAGAGCTGCAGAGCAGATGAAAGGTGTTGAGTGGGGAGGCCATTTTTAATCCTCCCAGAGCCTCCTCCCAAAGATGGCTAATGCAAACCTTTGTGTGTGTACTTAGCACGCCCCGATTAACAAAAAATTCTCATAAAGAAGAGAACTGAATGCCACAATAGTAGCAGTAAATTAGCATGTCTGTGGAACCTGCTAATTTTTTTTTCAACAAATGGAAATCCTGGCAAATCCAAGACTCTATTGCTGCAAATGAAGCAGGTGTTCTAGACATGTGTTCTGTACCATCACTAAGCCAAGAACAACTGGAGACAGATAATGTGGCTGCCATTTATTTGAAACCCTGCAGAGGTTATACATGGACAGGTGAAGAATGAGGAAGGGTTGAAAGCGCAAATTAAACGAGTCTCCAAGGCAAATTTCAGAGTTTTACTGCTCTGCCATTCCTAAGCTCTCTCTCTCCTTCTCCTTCGATGCAGAGAGGTGTCTTAGGCTTGTCTGTTGTCATCGGTGTGACAAAACACCTGGTGCACAGTAAACTCAAGGGAGGCAGGGTCTCTTTGGTCTCACATTTAGAGAGTCCAATCCATCCTTGCAGGGATGTCATAGAATGGGAACACGGGTAGCTGGTCACATTGTGTCTGCAGTCAGGAAGCAGAGAGAGACAATTGCTTCTGTTCATTTCGGTTTCTCCTTATTCAGGCTAGAGCCCTGCCCACAGATAGTCTTGCTAATTTAGATAACTCCTCAGTGGCATACCTGGGGGCCAAATTCATCTACATCATCTGTCACAGGAACCCCAGAGGCTAACCTCATCCAGACCATCTCTCACAGGCATACTCAGAGGCTAACCTTAGCTAGATCTCACCATCAGCTGCTGTAGCTACACTCAGTAATGACATCATTCTAGATTTTTCTCCCAGATGACCTAGTGAAATTCAAGCTCTATAATAAAGCCATGAATTCTGTGCTATTTTTACCCTTCTTAAAGATTTATTTTATCTTTATTTCTATGTATGTGTGTGTAGCTGCATATCTGCCATGTGTGTGCAGGTACCAGAAGCCAGAAGGGGGCATCAGATCCCTTGAAGATGGAGCTATAGATGGTTATGGGCCACTTGAGGTAGGTGCTGGGAATCCAACTTGGGCCCCTACAAGCGTACCAAGCTATTTTTCCAGCCCCTATTTTCACTGCTCTGCAGAGGAAACTGAGATACCGAGCTCTTGTCTATCTTGTGCTGGAGAGGATGCACACACCGCATCCTCTTTTCAACTATGACCATATACCGACCTTCTCGTCTGTCCACCCATTTGCTGCCCCTCTATCCAACACACTCATCCCCTAAGCTGCCGCTGCTCAGACCTTCCAACTCAGTCATATGTCAGCACAGCCTTAGTCACCAACCCAGGAAACGTGGTGTCAGGTTTGGCTCCCTGACTGTCACCTCTCAGCTGTCTCTGCCCTGGGAAGGTCCTGCTCTGCTCCATCCCCCCTTTGCTATGGCCAGGAAAGGGCCACCAGACAGCTGCTTTTCTCATGGACCACGCTCCTGTTTCCTGGTATACACTGTCTGCAAACGCTTGGCACGTATATCTGGCTGGGTTATATGATATTTTACAGCAAAGGGGAAATTCCTCTGGCCATTAATCTTTCATGCACAGAAGTGAATTGCTCAAGTCTATACAGTTACTCTGCCTCCATGACAACCTCTGTGACAACGTTATGTAATTTCTCATCATTCCAGAGAGTATATTCTTCTCATTACAATAATGAGGACCAGCATAATTTCCCCTCAACAAATAACAAATCAATACACAGTTTTGCAATTACTTCTGTCAGAACAAGGGATGGGTGAGCAAATGAGACATCTGTGTAATGCTAGCTAAAATAATAGGGCCCAATATGGGTGTCTACCCTAACAGAGGATCTGAGAAGCTAATTAAGGAGACAATTTGTAACCTGTGGCTTCTGTGTCTGGACTCTGTGGGGGGAAGTACCTATGATAGTAAGATGATTAATGAACAAATGTAACCATTATATTAAAATTAAGAGCCAGAAGTGCTACTTATGAACCATTGCCAACTCGTTCCCACTTTGCCTCTGCAGTGTCTACTTAAGCTCCTGAATAAGGCAGGGCGTCTTTGCAGAAGGACTCGGAACTGCCGGCTCAGTGCAAAGTGATGAATGCAGAACCACGCCACCGCCGTACAGCTTTTCTGCTTGAAGCAAAACCAAATTTAGAATGTCTTGGGAGAAAATATCCCATTTGTCCAGAATTGTCATAGAAAGAAAATAATAAAAGAGTAGTTAAAACAGGTACTAAATCATAGCTTAATAACTATGTTCTTTAACAACGCAGCTTGAGGAGCGCTCCCCGACCGAAAACATATTTTTAAAAAATGCCACCATGTTGGAAAGCCTGTCAGTCCTTCCTTCAAAGGGAAGCCAAGCCTACTTGGTTGGAGCATGGGGTGTCACCACTTATCTGAGATGGGCTACTCTGCAGTCAGGCCAGCCAAGAGGGAGGGATCCAGCACAGAGGCAAAGCTCAAGGATACCAGGTAGGATCAGACAGACTTCATCTTCACTAGTCACATGATATTGAGCTATTGTTCAACTACAGCTTCTGATTCTTCACTTCTAAAGTGTAGATGACAGCAGTCATGGTCTCCTAGGGTCACCCTGATGATCAAAAGTGAGAACACATGGAAAAACCTTGGGACAAAGGCTGGCACACGGCATGCCCTGAGCCTCAGCCTCTATTGCTGTTGCTTTTATTGTGCCTTATTCCTCATTTTTCTTCTTGTAATGACAAAATCAAACTCTCGCCTATGTCAGGTAGGACCTCTACCACTGAGCTGTACTCCCAGCCTTGGCCACACAATTAATTATTAAGAAAAAATACATAAGTTGTCTTTCCATCATCTACCTTTGAAATACAAAGTAAGCAGAGTAGATATACATAATACTTCCATAAAAATACAAAGAGAGTAAATGTCATAAGCTGGTAGATTACAAAAATAATACACATACCTGAACAAAAATAATCACAAAAGCTATTTATGGGTTAGCAAGAGGGCCCAGGGGGGTAAAAGTGCTTGCCGTCAAGGCTGTCCATCTTGACAGTGACCCTCAGGACTCACATGGTGGGAGGAGAAAGCCAGGTTCTGAAAGCTGCCCTTTGGTCTCTAAACACAGCCCCCAAATAAATGCAATGTAATAAAAAGTTTCAAGCCTGATTATTTTAGCTATGTCCATTGTTTTCTCAGAGAAACGATATCAGAAGCATGGGTAGCACCATGAAACGATACCAGAGACATGGGTAGCATTTTGTCTACTTCTTCTTACCCACTTTCCCTCCAGATCTGCTATCTGACACCGTCATGACCCATGATAAAGATGAAGTTACACTTTACAGAGGAATTTCACTGGTAGAAGCCACTTGGGAATATCCCACCACAATGACCATTCTGGGAAAAGCTATGGCTCCCCGAGGAATGAAAGAAGTCACTTCTGTTGTACTCCTCATGAAGTTATCTTTGACTTTTAATGCAGAGAGTTTGGCCCTAAGATAGAATCGCAGTGGCCCGGGCATCATCACCAAAAGGAATACAACTCCCTGGTGCTATGCAGTGAAGTGGTTGTTTGTTTGTGGGTTTTGGAATCAAACAACTTGGTTCAAATCTTTGCTCTGACTCCCTAGCTCATCAGGCAAAAGCGACTTATACTCAAACCTTAGTTTCTTCAACTATAGGATATACATTAAAACTGACACCATAAACCTAATGTCTAGAAAGCACTCAGAAGGCTGGGGATGCAGCTCAGCAACAGGGCAGTTGGCGTGATTCCTGCTCAGCAAATGTTCATTACATAGCCATACCTTATTGCAGAGTCTTTAACTAGGAGTCTCGGACAATCCATACAAATGTCAGAACATCAGCCATGTGTCATTTTCACCGCTGGTTTGTGTACCCACTTGGCAGACAGATGTGGGCTGAGTGGCTGTGCTGTGGGAGGCTCCGTTACCTACCTGAAACCCTCCTCCGGGTACCCTCTTTGCTACAGACTGTGGCTCAGTGCTCAGGTTGATAGCTACATCACAATGGCCATCTTACCAGTTAGCGTGTGGGTGTGGCACTGTGTGTACCAAAGAGGAGATGCTAACGGGCTTTTATGGAGTGAATGACAAGAATGAGTGCCTGGCACAGCCAGAAAGGATTCAGATGAATTTCCTGACCTCAGCAAGCTCACATTCTAGCTGAAGGCAAAATCAGCCCCGCTCCCACAAAAGGAATGGAAGAGGGAGGGGATTTCAGGCAGGGGGATGGCAATTAGCAAAATATCCAAAATTGTTTTACAATTATGTCACATAATTGACTAATAATGAAAAGAATGTGTAGTCAAACTTGACACTTCTAGACGATCTTAAGAATATTTTTATTGCTAAAAGAAGAAACTCAAATCAATTTCATATTGAATTAAAATAAAAAGAAAGGACTATGCCCTCACATATCCTTAGCTCAAGCCCCAAGCTGTTCCAAAATGAAGAAGGGCCAAGGCATAGCCCAATCTTCTGGCAAGGCAAAGCTGACCTAACAGCCCAATGGTACCTTTGTGGTGAACTCTCCTGCCCAAGGCATTCCAGAGGGCACCAGGAAACAAGGACAGAGAAAACAGCTGAGGCTGTGAAGGGCAGAGACGTGCAGCTGCCAGCCCACCCAGTGCAATGAGTGGCTCCCTCGCAACATTAAACATCTCTGAGCACGAAGGACCAGGAGAGTCCCCTGCAATGCTCTGCTTAAAGGAGACAGAGACAGGGGCACCTGCTTCCCACCTTCTGTGTAAAATCTCTTTTAGGAGGGAGAGGGAAGGGAGCGTCCAAAAGAATAGAAGACTGTGGGCATATTCTGGCTCCACTTCTTAACTTTTTTCTAATTGATCCTGAGCTACATTTGGACTCAAGAGATGTGTTATTTTCTGCCATAGGTAGCATAAAATTCAGCAGTCTTACTACAATTTCTTTTCTTTTCCTTTTTTTTTAAATTGGCTTCTGCCTTCAGTTCCTGGCATAGAGCCTCTAAGGACCCTGGGATTTCCTGAGTGATAAGCGTCTTTTGTTTTTCTTAACAAGCCTCCTTCCATTGCACTTGATTTATAGCTGGCCGGATGGGGGTCTGTTTTCAAATGGAGCTGGTCAGAAAACCAACCGATTGTAGGGTTGGAGTGTGGACATTCACCCAGTGATCTCCAGGAAAAGGGTGGTGGCAGCTAGAGATTACATTCTGTGACAAATATCCAATGACATGATTTGACGAGTTCCAGGGTTAGTGAACACCCTGAGGTGCTGGGAGGATGGTACATCCAGAAAAAGCATGAAGTCCCGGCTCATCTCCATACTGTCCTACATGTCAAATCCCCCTAGCCAGTCTTAAGTTGGATCCTTGATCATAAATTGGTAAACGTAAGCACAGTGTTTTCTTGAACCTGTGATCCGGTCTCATTACTGAACACCAGCAGGTGGTCACAGAAACAACGGCAGAAGCGCAAACTTGTGGTCAGCACGAGCAGGGCAGACCCCAGGAACCACGCCCCTACCTTATGGAATCTGAAGCTCACTCTGGTGTGTCAGACTTGCGGTGAGCATGAAGATGGATATGAAAAGGTCCTTACACCCGCCTTGTTACTGGAGTTTCAGGGTCAAGTCTCGGCTTTAGGGAGTCTCAGTGACCAGACTGGTCACCGTGCCAGTTAAAGAGGGAGTAAGGTGAAGAGTGAGAAAGGAGATGGGGTGTTGTGGCATACAGGGTCCAGGAATGCACAGAGGGACCTAGTGACCCAAGTCCATCGTCAAGGTATTGCCATACGATTTGGGCTTAAATACAGTTAGGATTGGAACAGGGTAAGAGCTATGCATAGACAGTCTGGTCAATTCAGTCCTTCCTACCGTGGCTCTTCATTATATTCAAGGATTTCAATAAGAAACCCTTATTGCTTGAAGAGAGTGAGGTATCCTGCGCCATGGTGCTGCCTCACCACCATGGACAATTGCCCTCATTTTGCGGAGCGGTCCATCAGCTAACTGATGCTCGCAGCGGCAGGGGGAGGTAAGGCTGGTTTCTTGTCAATCAAGGCGTTTACCAGTCAAAACTGCCACTCCTAGAGTCCAAGGTGACTGTAGATACAGGACAGTAACTGGAGAACTTCAGGTGACATTTAAGGGACTGGAAGAGGACACCGTAAAACCCCACGATAGTAACTTAAACAGATATGAAGACAGAGATGCTCAGCTTTTCTCCTCTTGAGAACGCTTTCTGGCTAAAGCGGTCTTGAAGTACATATTCTAGGGTTCACTATGTACACATAACCCCTCACTAGAAATGGATCCAGAAGATAAATTTATAATCTGATATTGCCCAAAAAAGGGAGGAGGCTTCATTTGAAATACCCTAAAATCAATGCTGGGTGTGGTGTCGCACGCCTTTAATCCCAGCACTCAGGAGGCAGAGGCAGGTGAGTTCAATTTCTATGAGTTCAATGCCAGCATGGTCTATATAATGAGTTCCAGCGCAGCCAAGGCTACGATAAATAATAAAACAATCCTAAAATCAAGGTATTCTTATTGTTTGTCCATTAAGCTAGTTCAGTGCCTGGGTGCATCATTTATGGAGAGTTACCTTGGAGACTGAATCAGATGTCACTGCCTAATTTGAGCTGCTGTTTTACTGAGGTTAATTCCATTGAGACCGTCACTATGTCAATTCCGTTAAATGGAATAGTAGGGCCATGACAGCTTACTTTTATCTTCGTGTATGTGCTCAAGGGGACTCAAAGAACTCACCCATCCCATACATTGGCAAAGCTTGGCCTTATTTTGCTGTATGTCAGTCACTTCCAAATAGAACTTTGAGTTTACTAAAACTATTTATCAAAAACAACCCAGGAAGGCTGCCCGAAAACCTAGTGTACTCTTCCAGAAATTATAAAACATTCACCTGAATTTGGAGGGTTCATGTGCTGTCGTCTTGAATTCAGAGAATTGCTCCAAGTGTAAAGATGTAATAGGTACCATGGCTTACATCAGAATCCACTGTCCAAGGAGGTGATACCACCGAGAACTTCAGGTTAAGTGTATCTTCTTAGTCATGTTCCTAGAGGGTTGGAAAACCACCTACCTGATCCTTGGGTGAGATGGCCTAAGGCTAGGGACACCTCCTAAAACCACCTTCCCAGACAACCACGGCAAACATAGGCAGAGGGAAGGTAAAGAGAACATAGGGAGAAGCTAAGTATGTCCAGGGGGAGGAGCATGGTAGGTGAACCAGACAAGGACAAAAAACAGGTCACCTCAAGTCTTCATCTGGTGAGGCTTTTATCGAGGTAGGCGTGAAAACTGGGCTGGAGATGTGGGAAGACTTGCCAGCATGGACGAAGTCCTGAGTTCAGTCCTCAGTGCCACATATCCGTACCACCAGATATGGGGGTACACACCTGGCATCCCAGCATGCCAGAGATAGAAGCAAGAGAATCAGAAGTTCAAGGTCACCCTCAGCCACACAGCAGGTATGAGGCCAGCCTGGGCTCTGTGAGACCCTGCCTCAAAAATAAACCAAAAGGAAAACAAAACAAAACAAAACAAAACAAAACAAAAACCTCACTTCATTTGACTCGAGAAGCAAGAACCTTAATTGTGAAAACTATCCCCTACTTCCTGGAGTCAACAGAGGAAGAAATAACCTCAGTCTAACCACTGCTCACTTAACTTTGCTGTCAGACAAAGGATGTTCCGTGGGGCTCAAAGCTCACAACAGGTATGTGAGATAGGAGATGATTAAGCATGCATTTGATCACGGCACGTTTAGCTTTTAGCTTTTAGCTTCGGGCCAAGAAGGGACGCTATTTACTGCTGTCATTTCACCCTTTAGCTTTGTGGCCAGTTCAAAGCCCCTGCCACGGGCTCATATTTAACCTCACACTTCCGAGCTCCCAGCTGCTCATCTAGTATATTTTGAACCACACAGTGACAGAGTTTGAAAGCAGACAGGTTGCTCATGAAAAGATAAGGCTTTGGAAGTGTTCAGCTGCTTCCTTGAGAATCTGTCTCTTCCCAGTTGCCAACTTGCTGCTTACCCCAGTAGGAATTGATCTGCTTAGATGTTTGGGTCTGCCAAGTACCGCCAAGGCCACCTCTATCTGTCACTCAGAAAGCTAAGAGTGGGGTCTATGATGCACCTCCAGCAGTGTGTGGGTCCTGCGTGTCATCAGTCACGTTCCTGGCTCTATCTGATGGCAAGTTGTTTTATTTCTTTGTCCATCTTTTTGATTGATTGCCCTTATATTTTATACATCCTTCTAAGCTGCACTATGCTTGTGCATAAATGGAAAACATAAAAATGTAACCAGAGATTTGATTTAACCCAGATCTGTGATAGGATCACACCTTGTAAAGATGCAATAGGTAGACATCTGGGGTACTCAAACTTTATCTACACAACAAAGCACACTGGAGTAGAAAATGCTAATACTTCTCAGGACAGTAAATGAAGATTGGCTCACCACTAGATTTTGATGCTCCTAGAAATGGTATGTAAGGACCTATGAGGATGTCCTGTGTTGATACAGGCCAGCATTAAGATCTGAGAAGCATCTCCTCTCTCCATGAGTCTACAGCTCCCTAAAGTTTCTTTCTTTAGAAGGAATCCTACAACGAGACCTAGAAACTTAGGGAAAGTCCAACCTTTCATTACTGACATTTCCTTCATTTACTAGATTTATCCATTTCCTGGGAACACTGGAGCATGACTGAACAAATCAGATAAAGACTAAGCTTGTATGCAGAATAGCGCAGCTAACAGTTACTGCTAGGAAAAAGAATAGCCCAGAGTTGGAACATAATTTTCCTTGAATTTAAAAAGAAACAGCCCTGAGATATCTTAAAAGACTTGCCATCCAGCTGCAGAATCAGATACTTAGTTATATGGTCATTTTTAAGTGCACTATTAAGGGCTAGAGAGGTTTAGTGGCCAAGAGCACATACAACTCCTATATAAGAAGAGTTTGTTCCCCAGAACCCATGTCAGGTGGTGCATAACTGCTTAAAGCTCTACCTCCAGGGGGATCTGACACCCTTTCTGGCCTCTGCAGGCACCACTATTCACACACATACACCCACACAAAGATAATACACACATACATACACATACTGTTTTAAAGTGTACTATTATTATTTTACTGGAAGAAAATAGTTTTCACAAAGTATTTGGTATGTTTTAACCTCTCTCTCTCTCTCTCTCTCTCTCTCTCTCTCCCCTCTCTCTGTGTTAAAGTCCATCTCTTATTTCTTTATTGTCATTAGAAAAATAATATAATCTTCTCCCATCCACATTAAGAGCTCATGGCAATGAGATGATCTTTTCCTCTCTCAATTAAGAGATTATAGCAAAGAGAGTACTTGGCAGTTTTTGTTTTAAAGCAAAACATTTTCTCAAAGACAGTATGCATGTTATTCCTACACTGTTTTGACTGCAGATTACCTTAGGGTTTCTTCTGGGCTCTAGCATTTCACATACAAATAATAAAATTTCTGTGCAGCTTTGCTTTCCTGTGAAACACACACTCCTTGAATTCCATAACTAGAAAACACAGCTAATAAAAATTCTAATTAAAATATTCTCAGAATTCTCTCTCTCTCTCTCTCTCTCTCTGCTCCAATAACATTAACTTAACCCCAACAGACACCAATTCTCTTAAGAGAGCTGTGTACATACCCATGGAGGAGTGTCTGTTCCCAGTGATAAGAAGGATGTGTGTGTATTGGCCGTGGTTTTGGGAGCTTCCCCTGCCCCTGCTTAGGTTTTCTGGTTAGTAATGAGAATGAGTCTGAGGGAATTTTTCCCTTGGGCATGTAAACACTTAAGTTTACCAAACCAAATCACAGAGCGGGGAGGAAGGAAAATGAAATTCAAGTTGTGTCCAAGAACTATCTGAAAAGAATCGTTCAAAACGTGCAAAACACAGTGTACCTAAGATGTACTCAAAGGCTTGTTCCTGTGAGAGCTGCTTCAGCATCCCTGAGCTTGGCTCTTTAGGAATCTCATTTCCAGGCACAGTGGCCTGGGGCTTTCACAGTTTATCAACTGGAACTCTTAGCAGTCTACTTAAAAAATCATCTCAGGTCAGAAACTCAAATATGGATCTATTTTTCAGCTCCCAAGTTACTTCTTAGTCAGTACAGCATGAAATAGTCTGAGCCGAGGGTTCCTCAGGCTGGCTGTGGTTCAGTTCTACAGTTATTAAGGAGGAATAAATAAGCTGCCCTCAAAAGGAAAGAATCATGTCTTCACTCTGTCAGAAAAAGATCTACTTCCTTCCCTCATGCTGAATTATGTATTAAATCAGTGCATATTTTATTTTGGACCATTAATCTGAAATTCAGCATAGCTGTCAAAAAAATCTATGAATGTTTCACTCTCTTTTGTATCAAGTTGTTTACCAGAAAAATAATTCACTCAGTGGAAGATGTAAAATCTAATTTCCCCTGTGTGATCACTGACAAATGGATACACAATATACTCTTGGCAAAATTTACTTACTAAATTATAGCAATATATCTGTTGACAGTAAAAGAACATCTATTGATACAAAGCAATTATATATCTCAAAAATCACAGCAATTCACTTTTTCTGATACTTGTAACAGGTTAAGAAATCTGCAACTAGTTTTTCTAAAACATTTGACAAGCCCAGGTTTGATAGAATTTCCCCTACATATTGCAATTCATAACTCAAAGCGCAGATCAACATTAGAACCCACAAGTATTAAGCATTCCATAACATCTATTTTAGAATTCACTGAGAGGCTGCCACAGCAGCTCATAGTGAGCATCTAGGTGAAGTTTGTCTACAACCATGGGCGACAAGGCAGTACTGCTGGGCTTCAGGTGTCCTTACCATAGCTGACTGTCATCAAATTGCCATCCAAAACCGCCTTGGGGAAGCAGCCCCTCCGCAATCTTTTCAACAGACTCCCTGTTTGAACATCCGCCTGTGACTGTAGAACACTCTGACCCAGAGTGAGCTGTGCAGCAAACACAACTAACACCACTGCACCTCCAGACAGAAAAAAAAAAAACCAAAAAACCAGGAGTCAGTTTTCCAGACACTTGTGGGAATGTAAGAGCATGTCTGCAGAAACCAAAATCAAGGGTCCGATGGCACTGGAGACTCAAGTGTTTCTTTATACTCCCTGTAATGGCTTTTCCGTTCTTGGTGTTCTATAACACATTTCTGAGCCATGATTTAGAAAGCGAGAATCCCTCGCCTTCCTTCTCTCTCTTCCTCAGTTGTTCCATGGAGAACCCTTGTTGGATCCCAGCACCGCAATTTAAGTCACTTAGTGATGATTCTCTTTACTCAGGGAAACACATTCTCTAGCCATTAACCCCCAGCTCCTTTCCTTTGGCTTCTCTTTTGCTTCATTTTTGCCAGAGCCTGGCTGACTCTGTCCCTACCGGGGAGTGCACGGCACTGTAACTGCTGTAGGTAAAGCATGCCAGCCAACACACAACCTCTAGATCTTATATTAACCACACTCTTCTTCGAATACCTTTAGTAAATTAAAGACATAGTGCAAAATAAGTCACGCCTGGTGGCACAGACCTGTTATCCCCAGAGGAAGGCAAGTGCAAGGCCTTTCTTGGCTACAGAGTGAGTTCAAAGTGAGTCTGGGCAAGAGATTGCGACTGTGGGTCTCTTAAAAGAGGGCTGGGGAAGTAGCTTGGTGAGAGATCACTTGCCTAGCTCAGTATAAGCTGGGTTCAACTCCTAGCACTGAAGAAATTGTCACCTTATTGTAACCAGTATACGGTGAGTTTCTGGAATATTTTCAGCCTTCTCCCAACAAAATTCCAATTTATGAACCTTTAAGAATTAGATATTATGACTCACAAGTAAAGTTAATAAGGATAAATCAGGTCAACATTATAACTCACCAACATCATACCCTTATTCTCTTGTCCCCTTCCCTCTTTCACAAGTGTTTATGAGGTCTTTCCTTTTCTGTACAGAGGCTACAGAGTTCTGTGTCAGGACTATCTAATGCCTACTTCATGTGATTCTGCGAGCAAATATGCTGGCTGTCCCCTTCGGGTTAGTTAGGCGCTTCAGGAGCCATTATTTCACTTGATCTACTGCCTAGCATAAGAAAGAGGTGTCTACACCGTCTGTAAGATCACAGAGGGAAACAGTCAAACACCTGAGGAACAGTTCTGGCTTTTCCTAGAGACTCGCAATGGGAAAAATGCACTTCAAAAGTATGGGTGTTCAGGTGTCTAAAGGGTGTGCACCATTGGTTATCAACACAGACATGGAGATTCGGCCTTTGAGCAAACACAGGTGTTCAGAAGCTTGCCTGCATAAGTGGGGTCGCTCCTTAGTTTTCGCTAGGCTTTACTTATGGTCTTAAAAAAGCAATGCTATATTCACAGCAACTAGACTGGAACCAAGGCTCAGTTGCTTCCCTGCCACACAACTATGGTGGCTAGAGTTACTGTTGAGACAAAAGTCTCCAGAGCAGGTGAGGTCATCCATAAGGACGTCTAGGAGAACAGGGAGGCAAGAACCCAAGAGTCAGGGAGGCAAGAACTCAAGAGTCAACAGTGTCTTGCATCTCTGCAGAAAAGAGAGTGTAGGTGTGATGCTCTTTCGGGTTCAGGACCCTTACATGTAGCAAATGTCCTCACCATGACCCAAACACGTGTTTGTTGGAATGAGACAGAGACAGAACAGTCACACTGCCAATCTGAAACAAGCAGGGCTCTTGTGAACATGCAGAGGCATGTTGACATGAATCTGACATGTAGAGTCATGTTGTGTTGACATGAACCTCCAACATGCAGAGGTGTATTGACATGAACCTCTGACATGCAGAGGCATGTTGACATGAACCTCTGACATGCAGAGGCGTGTTGACATGAACCTCTGACATGCAGAGGCGTATTGACATGAACCTCTGACAATGTGAGACAAACAGAGCACCAGCACTCATCCTGGAGTCCACTGCTGGAGATTACTGAGGTTACAATCCTGTTACTACCTGGGATTGTGACCATGTGTTTACCCCACTGAAGGGGCCTAAACAGTGGGACCTCGGAGCAGCACCTGGCACTTGTAGCACCTAGGCTTGTGCCACTCCAAGGCCCAAATTCCATCTCGAAAGCTCCTTTTAGGATGTTTGATATGGCTTAGATGAAACAGTTTCATTTTGGGAAACTAAAGACTGTAGAAGGGAAGGAGCAGCCTAGCTTGCTTTCTATTGCTGCAGCGAAGCATCATGCCCAGGGGCAGTTTGGGAAGGAAGGGGTTGATTTGGGTCACATGTCCTGATCATGGTCTATCATGAATGGAAGGCAGAGCAGGAAACTCAAAGCAGGAACCTGGAGGCAGGAACTCAAGCAAAGACTTAGGAGGAGTGCTGCTTGCTGGCTTGCTCCTCATGACTTGCTCAGCCGTCTGTTTTATAACCCAGGATCATCTGCCCAGGGTGTAGTTATGTGTATATTGGGCTGGGCACTCTCACATTAATTATTAATGTAGAAAACGTTCCAAAGATACATCCATAGACATGCTGCATGGACATATTTTCTCAACAGAGGTTACCTCTTTTGGGGGATGATTATAGCTTCTGTCAGGTCAACAACAACAAAAAGAAGCTAGTAGGCACAGGAAGGTTATATCATCATTAGCTCTGACTTTGTGTGTGTGTGCGCGCGTGTGTGTGTATGGCGTGTGTGTGTGTGTGTTGTGCTGTGCCATAGCTAGGCAAATGTTCTACCACAGAGCCACATTTCCAGCCCCCAAACATCTTGTTTGTATGTTAGGCTACATTTCACTCAATCTTCATTTTTAAATTGGTATATCCCATTATCCCTTTTAAATCATCTGAATAAAATTTCAGCTTCCAGCATTAAGAAAAGCAAATTCAACATCATGAAATCATTACCAAGTTCCCAAAGAAGATCAATATAACAGCTGCCAGGCATTTGCCAACATTTATTAAAGATTATACAGAATAAAATAAACTTTATATTTTAAGATTTACTTTTTTACAAGCTGAGAAACAGAAATTAAGTTTATGGGCAATAAAATGCCTTAAAATACATCTATGCTTTATGGAGTGGCTGAATCAAGTTAATTAACATGTGTATCACCTTATATATTTGCCATTTATTTGTGGCAAGTAGATTTAAACATCTACTCTCTTAGCAATTTCTATTAAGTATCCGATGTTTTGTCATTATAAAACAAACTAATTTTATATTTATTTATAAAGAACCGGTTGGAAAACAACACTCTTATGATGTTTTCTATTCAAAACCCAATCACACCAAAGACTGAAAATAATATGCTAAATGCCAAAGAAAGTTGATAGATAAAAGGAGAGCTATTATACCATATTTAATAAAAAATAAAGAAAATCTTCTTTTGAAATATAAGTACAAATACATTATATTCCTTTAAGGATTTAGACCGCCCTTGCTGAGTTTTTCTATGGCTGTGTCCACTTCTTAGGTAGTCCATTTCCTCTACACATGTGGGTTTTCTTTTCCTGAGGTATTACGAGCAGGCGATTTTCTTCCCAAGCAAAAATCCCTCAGCGGTCGGTAGACTTTCCATTGCTCCCAATTAAATCTCTGGCAAAGTTTTAATTACTAATTTAAGAAAGATGAGACATTTTAAGGTTTAATACATTTTGCCCTTTCTCTAGACCACATAGAATAAAACCTTAGTATGCTTGAAAAATCTCTTAGCTGCTGAGAGCAGAGCTGGCCCACAATAGTTGATTCATTGATTGGCCTGAGCGTGCAGGAATGCCTGCCAAGGCCTGAATAAACTCACATTGCTAGACGCTATGGTAAAACGCACCCTGACCTCTTTTAAAACTCTGTCAGGGTGGAAAGCTGAGCTCCAGCTCACCAGCAATTCACCGGCATCTGGAAAGATGCTTGGATTATAAACATCTTGCTTTTATAGCAACTGATAGACTTTCTTAGATGATCATTTTCACCTAATTAGACAACAGCTGCTACGACTGAGTGATTTTCCAAGGGGCACCACTGTGAGTTTAGGAAATAAAAACCACAGTTGTCTATTCCATTTAAATCTGAAAGGAGGTTTTTTGAAATAAAAACTCAAAGTACTGATTGTATTGATTTTTTTTAATACTGACTCAGGAATTTTGTAAGATTGTCCCTAAGTAATAATTTGCACATTTAAAATTGATAAACAACATGTAAGGTGCTCACAATATTTGTTAGCATGTGCCTATACATGGACAGCCTACCAGGACATATCATATCATATTTATATAAGACTCAGAAGATTTCAGCTACTTACATACATCTTGTGTCTCCCTGGCATCCTTTTTATAGGCAAGTCTTATTTCTGCTGCTTTAGAAATGAAATACCAGGCACACAGGATTCTAAACTGTTGGCCCAGGCTGCAATATGGACTTTTCTAGTTTAAAATAGGGTATTGGACTCATGGCTTTCCAATGCTGCTCACGACTTTAACAGCTGTAATAAGAAACAAATCATTTGTGAAACCTAGTCCTTCTCCAGTGTTAGACAAAGACATTCTGATCTCGTTGGCCCTTGATAAATTCATGCCCTAAAGAAGACTTTTCTGCCTTGAGAAGGCTTTGTTTTGGGTTGCCTTGCTTCATCTTTATATTCTCTCTCTTTCCCTTTCATAATAAAACAATTAAACAGTAAGTTTTAAAAAACTGTTTTAGCATAAGTACATGTGTGTATCTATGGAAGTGTATGTACATGTGTGTGTGCAGGTACTTATGGAGACCAGAAGAGGGCATCTGATACTTTGGAGCTGGAGTTATAAACATTTGTGAAACTCCCTGTCAAGGGTATTAGGATCCAAACTCAGGTCTTCACTGTAGTGTGGCAAGCACTCATAACTGCTGAGTCATCTGTTTATCCCCCAAATAAAGATTAACTGGGAGATGATCCCTGCCACTCTTGGGTCCCCAAAAGGTAATCACTGTTACCATTTTGTGTTGTTTCATTTCAAACTTTTCCATGCATATACACAATTCTACATATAAAAATATAGTTTTGATCTGTGCTTTTCTCCCTTTTAACATGTTGTCATGTATTCTGTTACTTTAAAAAAAAAGGACTTCTTGGAAATCTTACTAGTTCTATGCCTATAAATCGACTTGCGTTTAAAATGCAGAAATTGGGGCAGGTGAGGAGGCTGCTCAGCAGGTACATGCTGCTCTTGGAGAGGACTCAAGTTCAGTTCAGAGCACCCCTGTCAGGCAGCTCAAAACTCCTTAACTCCAGCTTGCCAACACCCTCTTCTGGCCTTCAAAGATATCTGCACTTGAGTATACACACACACACACACACACACACACAGAGAGAGAGAAATATAAAACAAAACAAAACAAAACAAAAAAACCTGTAAGTATTCTGCAGTGCAGAGCTTTGTATTTGAAATGGGGCAAATCACACACATCTAATAAAATATTGGTATTCTCTTTTGATGACCAAAATGAATCAAAGAAAACTAGTATATGAAAAAGCAGATAAAAAAAAGCAGATGAGGAAAGGCATTTTTTTATTTACTTACCCCCTGATAATTCTATGTATCCACCAGCAGTGGGAGCAACAAGTGGGCTAATTACACAGGATAAACAGGAAGGTCGGAAGGAAGGGGCAGGGAGCGCCTCATGCTCCTTGCCCTTCTGGAGCTAACAGCTAAGCACCCTCCACTTTCATACTAATTTTCTGCTCTCCGTCACAGTTGGGCACCTCTGGTGTGGACTACTGCAGGACCCCTTCCTAGCATCCCCGAGTCTGGCATCTTGATCGATGACAAGGATATATCCAAAGCAAAAGATATCACTGTGCTGCAGCCCAAATGCATGGACCTTCACTATTTTTCCTTAAGTGGGACAAAGCAGTCACTCGACTCTGGAGTTCATGGTCTCACATCCCAATTTTCCCCTTTAGACTTTGAATTCCAATTACACCGATGACCTACCTGCTCTGTGGAGAGTCTGTATACATCCTTTCTCCTTCAAACACTGACTTAAAACAGCCTGGCCTTTCTCTGAGTAGGCCTCATCTCTGGTTCTAGACCCAGTCCAACAATGGCCTCCTCAGCAAAGGCTACCTTATCCCTCAGCAGGTACTCAAGTCTTTGACGTTCCTAAAACAGATGGCATTCACTTCTGCAGTAGCACCCAATGCTGTTTGTTGTCATTTAGAAATATCATTTTCTACTGAATAGAGCAACCTTGGGGACAGGAACCAACAAGGAGGCTGAACTCTGATAATGGGAGTGGGAAGGAAGAAGATCCCGTGGAAGAGAGAGTCCCTGCCAAAGGGGTCCAGTTGTACTTCCATGTTCATTCAGAGGCTGAGATGTTTCGTGGGAGCTAAGCGTACCCACAGATGTTCTTTACAGCACCACTGATGGGGTCTCTCGGCCAGGACCCTTGGCAGCCACGCCTGATCTCACCCACACTTTACCACATTATCACAAAATCCACTCAGGGTATGTGAAAACGTTCAGCGATTATCATCCATGAAAGAACCAACAGCAGTTTGATAGAGAGGTGGGCGTCTGAGAAATAGCAATAAATTGTTATGAACTGACTGAACTAAATAAGCACCTGGAAAAATGGGACGCAGGAGCTTAGACTCAGACCAGAGAAAACAAACCAGGAGCTAAGGCCAAGTAAGCAAAGAGAATTCCCACCAGTCAGATAGGCAGAGACCTGCCTGCCTGCAATAGGATGTGCCTTTGCCTGGCAAAGCAAATGGGTAACTCAAATGGGGGAGTTGAGCCCTGTTTCTTTACCATGCAGGGCATTCTCACACTGAACAGCAGGAGCTCATGCGATGGCCAGCACTGTCATTTACATCTTGGTCCCTAGCCCTCAGCAAGACAACCACTCATTGCACTTCTGTCTAGATCCAGAAGCTAGAACAGCACATAGCTAGTTCTCTGAAGTCTTAAATACATAAAGATGGCGAGAGACTTCTGCAGCTGCTGATGGCTTTCATAATGACGACCGCTGAGCCACTGGAGGGAAAAGCAGAGTTTCACTGCCAGTCTGAGGCTCCACACAGACTTAGATCTCCTACATCTTTTCTAGCCATGCCGGTTTCTGCTCTGAATAGAGGGCTCTTTGGAAATAGAAGGATCAGCTCACATCTCAGGTCAGTCAATAGCTGGGATAGGACTTAGAAAGATCTAAATGTAATGGCCACAGCGCACTGCCCAGAGGAGTTTTCTGTACTGTTATCACTCAGTCTTCCTTTGAATTACCTGACCATTGTACACCTGATTGGCCAATTGGAGAGGAAGAGGATTGGGCTGGGGAGAGGACTTGGTTGGTAAAATGCTTGCCACAAACGTGGCGGCCTGAATTTGATCCCCAGAACCATGGGTGTGATGGCAAACACCTGGAACCACCATGCTGGAGTTGGAAGCAGGCTGACCTCTAGAGCTTGCTCGTCAGCCCATTCTGGAGTTCCAGGCCAATAAAGAGACCATGATTCAAAGAAGGCAGGAGAGGGGGGCATGGGTTGCCCAGTAAAGTACCTGCTGCACAAATACGATGTCCCAAGTTCAGCTCCCCAGCACCCATGTGAAAGAGCAAGGTGTGGGTGCGCACGCCTGTCACCACGGCACCGAGAACGTGGTCCCAGAGTGTGCTGGCTGGGCAGTCAAGTCAAATGGCAAGTCCTGAATTCAGTGAGAGGCCCTATTTCAAAAGACAAGGTAAAGAGCAAGAATGACATCCACCTCTGACACAGAAACTCACAGGCACACACACAAAACAAACACCTGAGGAATAACACCCCATCTTGGCCTCTGGTCTTCACAGGCTGGGGCACATGCAGGCACATATCTGCATAAATAAATAAATAAATAATATATATATATATATATAAAAGTCAATGGAATTTTTTAAAGCAAAGAGGACTGATTTATTTTTAAAAGAATTCCTATATGAGCCAAATTCCTGTCATAGTAGCAATCGCAGGGAATTCACGATATCTTTGGAAGTCAATTTAAAACATTTGTAGGATTTGTTTTAAGGTTTGGGATAGACTCATTTTCTGTAAACCATCTTTATTAACAGCCTGGACTGACGGCACAGACTGTATGAGGGTAAAGTCCAGTACGCCATGCTATTTGTTCCAGTGTTATTTGTTATGTGATACAGACAGACGGAGAAACAGTCTGCTGTTGGAGTCCACTGCATTCGACCCAATGGAAAACCGCGTTCTTGTCTATGTCCTCCTCTGATTGGATCCTCCTAAAAAATCACAGTGTCTCATTCAACCAGGTGTGGTGGTACAGGTTTGCAGTCCTAGCACAGGGGAGGTAGAGACAGCAGGATCAGGGATTCGAGGTCATCCTTGATTACAAAGCAGCCCTGAAGCCAGCCTGAGCCGCAGGAGACCCTGTCTTTACAAAAGAAAGTCATGAGTATTATGTCCCTCTACTCAGAGCAAAACAACCTTCCCATGGTGGCCAGTCTCTTATCAGTACCATCTCTGCCTTTGCCTGGTAAGACAGAAAACTCTTTATGTCTAGTAAGTGTGGTATAATTCAAACCTTTCCCCCATAAGTTTCCTCTTCCGGCCCTCAGTATGTTGACAGGACCCCCAACCCCCCAACTTCTCTCCATCCTCTGGAAAACACAGCATCAGTTTCCCAGGCAACAATGAAACCTCTCAAAAAAAGGACAAATAGTATGTGCGCAATATTTTGATGAAAGGTTATTTTATTAGTGTCTTAAGGAATCATGATATAACTAGAATAAAATGTAAAATAAAGCCAGCAGTATAAAAGCACTGGTAGAAGAATTAATTAAAAAAAAAAAGCATGGCCTGGAGACACTTGGAATCTCAGTCGTGGGAGGCTGAGGTGGGAAGACTGACCAGAGTTCAAGGCCAGTCTGGGGGATACAAAGAGTCTGTCAAAAACAACAATGAGCATTAAAATACAAAACAAAACTGGAGACTTATCTGTAATATTTTACAACAGAACACAAGTGGCCAGCTTGTAGTGCCTTTATCGAGTTCCAGTGAGTTCGGATACAATCAAGGATTTCATATATTTTAAACATCTGACCAAGTCTTTAACAAACTGTGAGGAGAGGCAACTTGCTTACAGTTTTACCATTCAAGGGCACTGCGTCCCAGTCCCGGGAACCTGGGCCTTTGCACATATTTGCTGCAGCTGCCAGTCCAGTTCTGAGCCAAAGTTGTGCTTTGAAAGCTCGGATTCCTGCGTGTTGTGATAATAGGCCAGAGTTTGGAAATGCCTCAGAAAATCTAACAGGCTGGCTGTTTACCGAGGCTTCTGAAGAAACAGTTAACATCTGGATTCAGGCATTCTGTGGAGCTCCAAGAGCAACAGAGGGGAGGAGGTTCCTCTCCGCGACAGTTACAAGGTAACACTTCCCTCTCTTCCATCATGAACCGGGTTTCTCTGATAAAGCACTGGTGACTGCCGAGAACCCGGTGGAGAAAAAGGGATTTCTGAGCAGTTATGGCTGAGTGTGTTTCCTACATATGCTTCTTCAGGCTTTTGGCATTACTGTCTTCCAAACCTCAGATCTGAAAAACAAGCAAACATCCAAGCAAAGCCTTCCTTCCTAAACCTTTCCGGAGATGTTGCCTGAGGACACCAACCCTGTCATCACTACCTACAGGATACTGTGGACACCACAGGCTGGGAAGGCTCCCCACCTCTCAGCCATCATAACAAAGAATGGGCTAATGGGAGAGGTGTGTGAACAAATCTACTTCATTCACATTTTTTCATGGCATAGGGGATGTCAGAACTGAAGAAACAAAGAACCCGGGGAGGCCTTTTATATTTAGGTGCAGAGAAGTTAGCTATGCTGAAATGCGGCTGGGCAGAAGGCTATGATGGTGGACGAGGAGAGACCGAGCTAGGCCTGTCTGTTCAGACTCTTCTTGGCTTCTCTGGGTACCACTTCTCCATGGGAACAGAGAAAGAACCGTCTGTGATGACAGGCTTTAGGGTAGAATAGAGAGTGATCTTTCTGAGATTTACAGCTTATTTTTGAGAATGGAGGTCTAGTTCCCATCTAGAGAAACAGACATGCAGTTTTCTCTGACTCCCTTTGGAGCAAAGCAGGCTGAAGGGACAAAAGGAAAGGGAGGGCCCCCCAATACCCTTTAGTTCAAAGTGCTCAGCATGCCAGGTCTCATACATTCACGCACTGTTTGCAGAACCCCAGTACGAGCAACGACAATGGATGAATAGCTGCATTTATTAAATCTCACACAGCCACGGCAACATAAATCAAGTACAAAAAGTGGTTATTTTTCACTGAATGTTTATTAACTTTTGACACACTTTATGCACTAAAATGTACTAAAAAGATAAGGAAGATAGTTGAGCATTTAACATGTGTTGGGCTCTGAGAGTTGAACTTTGAAAGCGATCATTATCCCTCCCTTTTTATGAGTGACTGACACACTGGCGCGCTGGCATAGAGGAGCCAAGGCTGGGCTAAACAGAAGAACGCAGAAACATACATGCATATGTAGGATATTACAAGGGCGGGGGCAAACGCATAACTCAGGACAAAGAAAGCATTGTAGATCAGTGCGCAAAAGACAGACTATTCAAACGGTGCTGGGAGAGTTAGCTCTCCATGAGGGAAAAAGAAAGAAATTGGACTCCTTGTTTATACAAGACACAAGAATCTAGCTCAAATAAAAGTGTGGTCTTAAACGTGCGAGGTCAAAGGCTGAAGCTGCTGGAGCATAGTATCAGAAATGCCCTACGTACTTTAAACCAGAGAGCTTCCATCTGCCAGAAAACATCACAAAGTAAATGGCAAACCTCAAACTTAGGATGAGTACTGCAATGCATTTAACAGGGACATTTCTAGAACACACCAAGAGCTCCATCAAAGAAGAAGAGCAGCCTCACAGAAAAACAGGCCATCAATAGGTTGAGGATTCCAGGACAGCAGAGACTCAAAGGGTTCTTAGCATACGGGGAGTACTCAGCCCATAAACACAAACAGCCCATAAACATAGAAGAAGAGCATATACTGGAAGAAATAAAAGCAAAAGCTACAGGTAGTGGTGGCACACACCTTTAATCCCAGCATTCAGGAGGCAGAGGCAGGTGGATCTCTGTGAGTTCAAGGCCAGCCTGGTCTACAGCGTGACTTCCAGGACAACCAGGGCTACACAGAGAAACCTCATCTGGCAGAGGGGTGGGAGTGGGGAGGGGTGGAGTACGTGCGGGGTGAGGGGTGGAGGGTGGGGGGGGCGATAGCCACACTGAGATACCATTCCACATTCACTATGCTGGAAGATACCAAAAATCAAAGAATTTGGGGTTTCAGGAGGAAGTGATGCCACAGGCACCCTCAGTCTCTGCCTGTAGGAATATCAGTGAGGCAGCTACTTAAGATGTTTTAAACTAATTCAGTGTATCTGAAAATCCTACAACCCAGCTCTGCTCCTAGAGTCGACCTGAGAAACTCTCCTGCATACATGACTTACGTGACATGTCAAGATCTATCATTTGCAGGATTGGTCACATCAGCACAAACCTAGTAACAACTCTAATACAAATCAGCAAGAGAGTAAGTGAGATGAATGCCTCCACACACAGCAATACAGTGGAAGCCACAGGAGCGTAAAGAAAGAGACACACAACCATGGCTCTAGCTACAGTAGATGGGGCAATACATAGGTCATCAGATATAATGCAAAATAAGGAAAGGCTGCCATAAAATTCAGAGGAACAGTTTCAGAAGAATGTAGGAAAGAATATGCTTTAGGAGAGGGGTGCAAGGGCCATCCAAGTTTTGATCACTTTATCTGTGTACTAAGTATACAAGTGTTTGTCTGTTTGTTTGTTTTGCTCTTCTTTAAGTTGGTTACAGACTTCTGTATCTATAAAGTACTTTCTTTTGTCTT
Source organism: Bramus lutescens (assembly GCA_001685075.1). Taxonomy (NCBI): domain Eukaryota; kingdom Metazoa; phylum Chordata; class Mammalia; order Rodentia; family Cricetidae; genus Bramus; species Bramus lutescens. Next base: position 29,961 of record LOEQ01011505.1, read on the forward strand.
TTCTCCTTTATTTCCTTCCTTCTCTCCTTCATCCTTCCCCTCTTCTCTTCTGTCCTTCCCTCAACAGTGATCAAACACACAGCTAAGTACAGTGCTACATGTCTGTCCCATTATTTTTCTCCGTGTGTGTTGTATATGCACTTATGTACATGCATGCAGGCACAGGTATAGCTATATACATACATGCACACATACAGTGGAGGCCAGACGTCAACACGAGCTATCTTCCTCAGTCACTCTCCACCTTTGATGGGCGTGGTTGACCGGTAAGTTAGAATTAACCAGACCAGCTCGATATAACAGATTTAGTTTAATAATTGGAAAAC